>JALIZH010000955.1:0-222435 GCA_030522465.1 Rhipicephalus appendiculatus | reverse complement strand
GTAAGAAGCTGAATCTTCAAAAACTGGGAAAAGAAGTGCTGAAGTCTGATAAAAAGCAACTGGAGGTATTTTTCAGCGCTAAAACACACAAGGTCCATGTCCCTTTCCTTGTTATAATTTCTGAGAGAGGTACGTGGCAGAAGGAAGTTGCGCGGTATTTGCTTTCAAAATTAAACGTTCTTGACATATGTGACCCCCTTTCTCGTAAAAAGTTCAGATGAAGTTCTAGAGTTTTTTAAAAGTAACGCTGAAAGGGGCCTAAGAGCCTTCTCAGCAGATATTAAAGATTTATATTATTCTATTCCTCACAGCGACCTTCTCCAATGTGTCCAAGAATGTATTGACAGTTATGGGGCCGTCAGGTTTTCACATGAAACAGGTGTTTCTACAGGGGTTTTTTTAGAATTGCTGTGTTTTTACCTCTCATCAACGTTTATTCAGTGGAACAGCAGACCTTATCTACAGAAGAATGGGATTTGTATCGGTTCGTGCCTGGCTCCAGTTCTTAGTAACTTGTTTTTAGCGAAATTAGACGGGGGCATGTGTGAACGCCTCACGGGGCTATCAGTTTTTAGAAAAGCCTTTAGGTTTGTTGACGATTTTTTAGTAGTTCTTGACTGCCCTAGCTTTTGTTTTCAAAAGGAGTGTGACGATGCTTTCGCAATTGTTCGCGAGTGTTTAAAACCTCTTGACGTGACGATTGAAGTGCCAGTCGATGATTCTCTACGATTTCTTGACGTTCACTTTGTGTTCACCGATAACTTGACTTGCTGGTCCTACAGCCCGAGAGCCAACAAACCTCTTCTCCAATATCATTCGGCTCATTCCAAGCTGGTTAAGAGGGGCATAACTAACCTGTGCCTTAAAAAATGCCCTCACCAAATGAAGGCAAGTTTCCTTCAGCAAGTAACACGTCTTGAGGACGCCGGTTATCCTAAGCATGTGTTGGTGTCAGTAGCGGAAAAGTTGCTGAAGCAGGAACGCTCGAACAGATCCCCGCCGACACACGGGGAAGTTAGCGGCCGTGAGCACAAAAGAACCGCTGTAATACCGTATATACACCAGTTATCTCACAGCTTGAAAAAGATAGGAGGCCGAGAAAACGTAAGGGTTGTCTTTTCAGCTCCAAACAAGTTGAACACCCTGTGCAGAAATACTAACCCAGTAGTGACTACCAGGTCGGTCTGTGATAAGAAACACAAGGATCAGTTTGTCGCATGCGCTGTTGGCGTTGTTTATCGCATCCCCCCCTGTCGTGCGGAAACTGTTACATTGGTCAGACGGGAAGATGCATAAACGACCGCCTGAGGGAACACAGAAACAAAGTGAAAAGTGTGTCAGGTGACGGTTTTTTAGCATTTCACTGCAAAACGTGTGCATGCCATCCACTACTAGAAGCCACTGTCATTCTTGCTAGAAGTAAATCCGAATCTGTAAGGTTGATTATAGAAACAGATCGCATCCTTTCTGCTGGCGACCACTGTATCAGTAAGCCGTCATTGTCATTATCCACCAAAGAAATTGAATATTTACACATGCCCTGAAGTTTTTTTCTTGCAATGTGTAAACCGTTATGCGCCGGTTTGGCGGATAAGATTGAAGGCTTTTTTCAGTGTATGATTTGTAAAACGAAAAGTTGTCATCATGTCACGTGATTTGTGTGTATATATGACCGATCCTGGAAATAAAATTTTCGTTGTTGAAAGTTAGCGCTTGTGCTCGTCCAGTCTTATTCTTTGTCCCTGTGTGTTTCTGCGCTATGCTACAAGCCAGTTTACGATGAACCAACAAGCCCATATTGGTACCCTTGTCGAAAGATAGCGAACGTGGAGCGCAGCGGGTCGCTCTTTTAGCGCCTGCGATTGCTCGTGAGTGCTCGAGCTTCTTGTGAAAGTGCAACGAGTGCGTTTCGCGCACGGGTACAACAAAGTGGGTTGACTTGCGAGGCTTGGGAGAAAAATACGACGTCCGTTCGTCGAAAGGACACTTTATGTGTGGAACGCTCAAGCGGAGTTGTAAATTTTGCATCGACTTTTCCGGGCAGAAGTTTGCCCATCATAATAAAGTTTTAGAGGACAGATCCTGGGCGCTCGTTCCTGCGTTGAGCGGCGTGGGCATCGTGATAACCAGGAGAGTGAGCGAGGACAACAGAGCGCGAACGCTCAGCGCAGCGGCGGATGAAAGACAGTGATACCGATGAAAGCGGAGGAGCAGGGAACGACAGTGGCGAGACGTGAGGTCCCGCGGCAGCCACCCGCAGTGTGACAGTAGTGCGCGCTGTCGTGCGGTTGCCGATGACGACATCACAAGGTATGCGGCGACTGCGCCCACCGATACCATATCTGAAATTAAAGCGCTGTATGAACGGGAGCCTGTCTGTAGCGGCTGTTGTGGAATGCGCCCACGCGCTGCCTTACGCTGTCTCTCGGTTAGCGAAGTTAGCGCCAACTTAGGTATCACAACAGCAAAACACCTAAACAGCTGCGCTCAAAACTCTCATTAGGTACTATCACAATCATCGGTGAAGCGCCGGCAGGTGTTAGATGTGGAGCATCTTATGGCGAAGCTTAATCCGGTGGTGGCGGTGTGTGGCGTGACCGCCCTTACTGCGCATGCGCAAACCCTTTAAAAAAAATAAAAATAAAAAACCTCCTCTCTCCCTCTCTCTCCTCTAGGCATCCCTCCCCCGTGCCAACCACACCCTCACTGCGCATGCGCCTCCCCTCCTCTCTCCCCCTGCTACGCTCCCCCCTCTCTCCTCTAGGCATCCCTGCCCGCCGCGTCCACACTCCCATTGCGCATGCGCGTCGCACCTCTCTCTCCTCTCCTACGCTCCCCCCCTCTCTTCTCTAGGCATCTCTGCCTGCAGCGTCCACACTCCCACTGCGCATGCGCACCCCCTCTCTCTCCTCTCCTACGCTCACTACCCCCCCCCTCTCTCGCCTCGCGACGCCGACACAGGCAGCGTCTGCTAGCAACTTTCTTGGTTGAAAAACCGACTGCTCGCGCTGCACAACCGTTCACTGGCCACCCCGTATATATGGCAATGGATCTTGACCTCCAAGGTGGTGCCGGTGGGAGATTTCTCCTGTGCGTTGTTGAACAATAAAAATTCGCAGCGTGCGCGTTAACTAAAAGCGGACTGCGAGTCTCTGTGTCCAGTCGGAGTCTTCTGTCTCTCATTGCACATTAGCAGCGATTGGCATGTTCCAGTAGCAAACACCGCTCCATCGCTGCGTGCTTTACGCATCCCCAGTTTTCTCTCCTGCGCAACGTTGCGATGAGCGCCAGCGTCAACGCCACCGCCGGTGTAAGCGTTAGCGCCCGCTGCTTCACATCTACACATGGTTTCCTTTAGCGGAAGATGGTGTAATTTTTTATCTCTCCGCTCCCCACTACCTTTCCCATAGCAACAGCGGCGGGCGGGCGCACTTATCCTCGCCCCTAGCAACCGGAGCAGGTGGTGCGGGCGGAGTAGTGGAGAGTGAGTGGATAGGAGGAGCGCGCTCTGGTGTGTGAGGGCGATCGCATCGCGGAAGCTCGGCGGAGCTCCCGCGTGTGTAGAGATTGTAGCAGAGGGTAGGTGCAGTGCTTCGCCGCCCCTTCTCTCGCCGTTCGCTCTCTCCTCCCTGCGCCCCACATTCCCGTCCGCTCGCTCACACGTATAATAAATGGAGTGAAGCGCACGCGAAATGCATTCGCATTTCCTCACGATTCCCTTCGGGGAGGTGGGGGCATTTTTTCGTCGTATATATGTCATTAAACAGAGTTCTCTGTGCGTGACACTTCCTGATTCAAAAGTCTATAAATTTACATAGAAAACAAAGCTAAAACACGGGATGTAGAAAGGACACAAACCTGCGCAGTGGTTTGTGTCCTTTCTTCGACCTGTCTTTTAGCGCTGTTTTCTACTGCAAATCATGAACCAACCAGACCAAATGCGCACCCTACTGCAGTCTATAAATTGTGCCGTTAAATTTTGATATAACTATCGCTACACCAACAACAAACCTTGAAAGCTTGGTGGTTTATTTCTATATGAAAATTATTGATGTCCAAGGTTGCGCAATGCATGCGTCGTTATCGCTTTGTTTTATTTTCTTTGGAACGATTATTCGTGTTTTGCCTAAATTCACGCAACTTTATGTCTGCTTCCAATTTACATGTAAAATGCCTTCCATGTAGTTCCTTTCTACTGCACAATATTTATCTAAATTTGGATTTACTTGTAGCCGAGCACCCGTTTTTAAATTCAAGTGAGCTATACGCATACGGACACATTATAACATTCGTGTGTGCAAATTCGGACACAAGCATGACAGGTTTAATAATATTACGTCGAGGTCGCTGGTTCGTCGTCGTGCATTGCGGTTGGGTTGCGGCGTCGGATCACGGCTGCGTCGAAATGTTGTGGTGCTTCCATGCTGCGTCGTGAGGTTTTCTTCGGTCCGCGAGGTTTCGTCGACAGGGCTTCGTCTGCTTCGCGTCGTGTTGCGCAGGTCTCGTCGCGTTGTCGTCGTCGGCGGGCGCGGAGGATCTTCGGCATTTCGTCGAACAGCAACAGCACCTCCATCGGTTGCTGCCCTTAGTTTCTCGGGTACGGGCTAGGTGACCGGCCCCGGTTTGGGCCAGTGTACTGCCGGCGGTGCGGTGACATGTAGCGGCCGGGCGACGGTGAGTGGGAAGGTCGTCGGGGCGTCCACTGAGCTCCTGCAAGGTAGTCGCCGATGTCTTGCGGTCGTTCACCCCGCTGTGGAAGAGGCGCGTCGACGGCGAAGCCGCGTAGGCCCATCTGTCGGTACTGGCAGCGGCGGTATGTGTGACCAGCTTCGCCGCAATGGTAGCAGAATGGGCGGTGGTCGGGGGGCGCACCAAATGTCGGTCTTCCTCGGGGTGTAACGCTGGCCAACAGGTGGGCGGTATGGTGTCGGTGGCGGGGGCGGCGGTGGTGGTGTGTGTCGTCGGAACTGCGGCGGTGCGGCGCCTTCGCGTGGGCGCGGAGGGGGACCGTTACCACGTGCTGCAGCAGCATAGCTCATCGATTGTGGCTCAGGCTGCGCTGGTTCGTGTGCTCCCAGATACTGATGGATTTCCTGGCGCACGGCGTCGGCGATCGGCTCCACTTGAGGCTGAGAGGATGGCAACAATTTGCGTAGCTCCTCCCGAACGATCGCTCTGATGGTGTCGCGCAGTTCGTCGGCATGCTGTGCTTGAACCTCCCCGTAGGTCATCGAAGGAATGCGGCGGTTGTACTGGCTGGTACGCAATTCAAGCGTCTTTTCAATCGTCGTTGCCTCGGTGACGAATTCGGCGACCGTCTTGGGCGGATTGCGGACAAGTCCTGCGAAGAGTTCTTGTTTCACACCCCGCATAAGCAGGCGGACTTTTTGTCCTCGGGCATGTCGGCGTCGGCCTGGCGGAAAAGTCGCGTCATCTCTTCCGTGAATATGTTGACGTTTTCGTTGGGTAGCTGCACCCGGGTCTCGAGCAATGAAGCCGCCCTTTCCTTTCGGACGACGCTCGTGAACGTGTCCAAAAACGCGCTGCGGAAGAGGTCCCATGTTTAGAGTGAGGATTCCCGATTCTCGAACCAGGTCCGTGCCCCGTCTTCCAGGTAGAAGTAGGAATGGCGCAGCTTGTCTTCGACATTCCAGTGGTTGAAGGCGCCGACACGTTCGTATATTTCAAGCCAAGTTTCCGGGTCTTCCCGCGATGAACCACGGAAAGTTGGTGGTTCCCTGGGTTGCTGGAGCAAGATTGATGCAGGCGGCATAGGGGCTGTCATCGTCGCTGTGGTTGAAGTCTTGGTTTGCCTGGTGGTTTCCGGTAGGAGCCCGTGCTCTGGCTGTAGTCCCTTCTGCCTGCGGCTAGTTCGACGATCAGGGTTGTCCTTTGCGTCGTCTTCTTCGCGGCTTGGGCTAGGGTCAGCGCCTCGCGGGGGCGTCCGGAGCATGGACGAAGCAGCACCTCCGCCAGCTGCCACGTGGTCGTGACGTCGACGAAGGCAGCAGGCGACGTGTCCAAGATGAAACTGTTTAGTTGGGGTGAACTTGTGGCCGAGAAACGGAAGGTTAGATTACAGCAATACACACGTTAGGCACTGATAGCGGCGAACAGAGCGTCGGCCGTCGATCAACTGAACATCGTTGGAACGCGCCGGCTTTTATAAATCACGCGTCGAACATTCTAGCCTTATCACTAGTCGTCGCGCAAGCTCAGGAATAATCTTGAGTGTTACAGTCTTGCGTGCAATCTTAACAAAACGATCTACTACAACCGAGAAGCTTCTGGAACAATAAGGCGCGGTCTACGCCGAGTACTGCTGATAGTCTTTGATGGCGGAAACCGAATACAGTAAAAGAAACGTATTATCTGAAGCACCCTAAATAGGATTAGGCAAAGTATCTTCACCGAGAAAATCTGTAGCAAAATAACAGTTCATTCAGTACCTTTGTAAAATTATTTATGTGGTCCTTATTCGCTGGAGATTCTGGCAGTAGTAGAATTCATAAATTCATAATTATCTTTATACTTTGTTCACAAGCCATGAAATCTGTGCAGCTTACGGAGCGCAGATTTCACGACACCTCACGAGTCACACACAGTAGATTTTCCTATTAAGATCGAACTTCTTTAATGAACGATGTAATGGAATAGCTTACCTTTTGAACTAATTCTGTTAGATATTTTGTTATGTTCTTTTCCTGTGACTTATTCTGAAATGTTTCATAGTAAGTCGAGTCATAAGTAACGTTGATCTTTGCGATAATTCCTTCTCCAATATTCGTTCCTTGCGTGAATGACACTGTAATAGCAATATGTTTACATGTTAGAATAAAGTTTGCAGCTTTATTGTACTTGTGATATAACATAGGCTGCCTAATGCGGCACGACAAAATGAAGACAGTGGAACAAAAAAGCAGAATGATGGGTAGGACCGGGAACTGCTGCCTTCTGTTACCCTCTACCATCATGTTTTCTCGTTGCACTTAGCGTATTACCATACCACATAGCCGAACTATCGATCACATTACTAAACAACCACGTTATGACAGTTGGCATAGTATCAGCAATATGAAAGGCAGAACACAATGCAGCTATGTTCGCGAAGCGCTTGTGAAATATCTGGTTTAACACGATGTTCAAGCAAGTACTGTGAGCTGAAAGAAGTTTGAGTAAATCATCAGTGGCTTTTCGTTCAAAACAACTTCAGTTTGGGCTGCGTTAAGTTTGAAGACTCTGTCAGTAGTAGTATTCAGTGAAATTGACCAGCGCTCTCTCAAGCGCATTTTTAGTCGCCCGTTCCTGCGTTCAGTAGCGTCGCCGTTAGCTGGCGTCGGGTTAACCAACAGATCGAACTCAGACCGAACGTAAAATCTGTCGATAACACAAGACACTGGCCCCTAACTTCACTTTCTTCCTCCCTAACGCGCGCTGGCCCCTCAGTCGGAGCTCGTGTGCATACAGGGTTGGAACGTGCCGTGCGGCTGGCTTCGCTTGTTGTAACGGGGCTGTCGGCGTTTCGCTTGGTTCGCAACGCCTGCACTGCATAGAGTGGTGTGCGTACCACTTGAGCGCTTGCACGTTCTGTGGCAAAATGTAAGGACTCGTTCATTGCTTGACCGCTAATAAATGACAAAGACATAAAAAGAAACAACAGAGGACATAGTGGGCGGTCCTTTGCTTTGTCATAAATTTTCCGAAAACAGAGCGTCTTCATAGCAAAATATTCCAGGCTGGAAAGAACAAGACTCTTGCAGAAAGAGAAAAAAAATGTTGGCCGCTACAGCTTTCCCTTCAAGAGTGAAACGCGAATGCGCAATTGGGCTTCGCTCGCATTGTCTTCTCATTAGCTTGATTCTCGGGGAACACCTCACCATGCCGCGAAGAAAGGAATGTCTGTGCACGTGTCACTGGCCGTTTTCAACGCTTCCATCGCTGTAAGGTAGAAAACGCAAATTATAGCCGAACAATCATATACACTAGCCAAGGGTGGCCACGATGAGCAAAGAGCACGAAAACGAGCCAAATGCAGTGGTGTTTCTATGAAGAAGACTGGGACGCTTGCATTAAGAGAGCTAAATGTAAGAGTTAATTAGCCAAAATTGAAATAGTTGCATGTTTGAACCATTTAAAATGATAAGTGCGTGGTTTAAGGGGCCCCTAAACCACGCTGATTTCGAAGATCAGACAGTGGTTTCTATCTCGCCTTCACTAATCTTCCTACATGCGCTGTCTCCTCTTCGCCACTTATTTGTTCATAAAACACGTGGAATGTGAGCACTAAGTGTTGAGGCCGTCAGGATTTCGCGCTTTTCGAGTACAGGCTGCTATCTCCCCTTGCGTAGTCGCAAACGCCGATAACGAAGCGAAATCAGTTTATCGTACACAATAGTCATGCGAGACAAGACTGAACACGTATTAGCGAAAAAGCAGCCAGGTAGACAAAATGTTTCCCGCTTTGCGCCACGCATGGCGGAAGTCCTGCAGCCTCTCTTTTTCTATGATGAGCTCAAGGCAGGAATTTGTGTGGGGTCCCACGTAGGAAGCCGTCTTCATGAAGTGGTAGACGCTTCTTTCATCGGTCCCCTGTCTGGAGAACTGACAATTAAAGCATGGAAACAGTGGTGATAGCAGACGTCTCATCACACGGTCTCGGAGCTTTCCTGCACCAAAGGCTAAAATACGGTCAGTTCGAAGTAATATCTTATGCTTCCAAAACTCTTACAAGCACAGAATGGCGATTCGACCACATTGAAAACGAAGGACTTGCCCCTGTGTGGGCTTCTGAAAAGCTCCAGGATTATCTCATGCGAAAGCGCTTTAGCCTAGACACAGATCTCAAACCAGTCATATCTTTGTTTGGTCCAAGGGAATTGATGAACTAACACTGAGACTACAGAGAACGTACATGCGTCTGATGCGGTACACGTATGAGGTTGTATATTTTCCAAGCGGAGACCTCGTCCGCGAACGGAATCTACAGAACTGGAGGCCGAAATCCAAGGCTATCTTCGACTGCTGGCCTCGTCAGTCTCTACTATCGGTAACACCACCGAGTTTACAACGTATCACAACGTATCACCCAGGAGCAAGAACAAGATCCCGTGTGTCAAGCTCTTATCAGTCTATGAACAAAAGGCGGACAAATCCGTCGAGACGTTGGGAAGTGCCGGGCAAGTTTGAAGAGCTCAGTTTTTAGGCTAATTATCGACGCGGACATTGAACGGCTTGTTAGGAACTGCCACAGCTCCCTTATGCAGAGCCCCAACTGAAGGATGCCTCTGCAACAGACCAAGTTTCCAGATAGGCCATGTCAGTGCATTGCGATGGATTTATTCTTTCTTGGGGGAAAGCGGTGGCTCGTCGTCATGGACTATTTTTCACGACACCCGGACCTTGTACCGCTCAATAACCTGTCTTCATCAACAGTAATAAACCACTGCAAATCCATTTTCGCGAGACACAGGATTCCGGAAGTAGTTGTTTCCGATAATGGACCGCGATTCCCAAGAGCCATCGGTGCTGAATTTTCACAATTTGCAACCGAGTACAACTTTCAACACGTGCCGCCTGATCCTCACTATCACTAGACCAACAAAATAGCAGAGTCCGCCGTGGAAATTGTCAAAGGACCCTAAAAGAAAAGTTCTTACGCTTATAAACCTCTTCTGGCCTACAGGACAAGCTCATTGAAGAACGGATGCAGCTCCGCCGAGCTTCTGATGAGGAGAAGGCTGCGCACGTTCCTGCCCGCGTCCAGCGAAAACCTCCTGGCTCAGACTCCGGACTTCCAAGAACTGGCAGCTTTCGAGAGGTCGCAGCGTCAGCGACAGAAGAGAGACTACGACCGATGCCACGGGCTACGCGGTCTGCCACAGCAGTCTGAAGCAACAGATATATTGATCGTAGAGTTGCACAAAAAGGGATCGTTCGAGGAAGCGCTGCCCAGCCCAGAACGTACTGGGTCGACTCCGGGGAAATTTCTTTGCTGCCAGATCGCACTCATCTCCCGCTGCCTCCGAGAAGTTTAGAAGATGGTTAAGGAACAACGCCACTAACAGCCGAATCGCCAGAAATATGCAGTGGTGAAAGAAGCAGCGCGCAACAGTGTAACGTCTCTTCGTATTATCACACATGAAGTGGAAGGTGTGTGGTCCCTCCAGAACTATTTCAAGCTTCGTGACAAGAGCAGCTTCCAAGAAAAAAAGAGAGAGAGATGAAGATGTATGATAAGATAGCTCGCCAGCTATAGAAGTGCCATTTTCAGCCGTTATAGCACCGCTATGTCACTAGTGATGCGGTCGATAAAAAGCCGCTGCTTTCCGGTAATACACAGAAGCACGCCCACTTCTTTCTGCTTAGACGCAACGCAAACATCGCTACCTTCGGGCCAGCATTCGCACACCATAACCAATACACTACTGCGGCGGAATGAGGCGTGCACCTTTAAAGAGCCCGACAACTGGCCCCAACGTCTTGTTAGATTCTGGTGGAAATCAATGAAATGTTACTAATTGCCAAAGGCTCATGCATCTTTATGGAGCCAGGGTAGGACATATTTATATACCTTAAATCACGTTTTAATTTCACAAAAGAACAGTATGTCACGAACACTAGCGGAAGAGCCTTGATGCTAAATCATGGAGTTCTTCACTCTGCAGTACATATCTTGATGCTTTTAATGCACACCAGAGTGAGGGCTCAGAGTTAGTCTGCATATCGTTATCCATCCCCGCGCTATTCTGTCCTGCTTACGAGGTAAAAGGAGCTGCACCTTGTAAAACGGCAGAACCTTGGCTGCAATGTCGTGCCGCGGCATTAGAAAACATGTCTTGTACACAAACATGTCCAGCCGTGGCACATGTGCGCGGAGTGCACTCAGGCGCTGCAAACCACAGCGCAGAAACGGAAACCGTAGTGCTATTCAGGACAGTGCGAAATTCCACCATGGTGACACAATCTGCCGTCAGTCAAGTCTCATTGGCCCAGAGGGCTTCTATGGCTTCTTTGATTGGCTTTAAAAAAGCCGTCATTACAAAATATGACAATATGACGGAATCTCTCATTGCACAGAATAGCACACCCGCACTCGAACTCGCCTCCGACTCTTTTCACCATGTGCATTGGGTATGCAATTCATAGCTACCACGGATAAAAAAAAAATGTTGATAAATGTTTTACCGCTTTTCCGTGCTGTCATTCCGCCATTAGACACTCTTACCGCTCAGCTTTCTATTGTGCCAAGGAGTGCAGGTAGATAAAAATTTCTAGTCGGCCCCTTTGTGCTCTGCAGTTCCAATGTTGGGCGCACATACACATTGCACTTCCGCTCACTCATTTCTGGCATGTTGACACGCATAGAAAATGGAAGCCCTAGTAGCACGAAATGTCGACACAACGTTGGTGCAACACTGAAAAAGTTTCATCAACGTTGTGGCAACATTGCGTGCTACCAAGGAGAGTTCTTGTATTCTAGCGGTGGCACTGCAGTTTGCGATCTTTGAAACCGCAAAGACACCTGCTCAGACTATTTTGGGTATAACCAGGTAGCGAGAGCCACAGTTTACAGGCGCTCGGCGCGCACATAGGACAAACCGGAATGTGCGTTAACGTTAGATTAAGGGAAATGAGACCAATTATCGCACCGATGGTCTATCACATATAGGCGCGCACTGCAAAGAGTGCGGGTGCGCTCCTCAATTTGAAAAAACCACCATCATCGCCAGGAATAATAAACAGACAACTCGCGAGATAATAGAGGTTTTGCACATTCATAACAACAACTCATGTATCAGCGCTCCATCCATCGCCCTACAGCAAAAAGAAGTTTCGTATTTGAGCGGGTTAGCGTGATAACTCCTGCCTGTTTTTTTTACTTTTGCGTCGTTTGTGTAACCACGTGTATGTATATAAGTGTGAGTCGACGTGAATAAAGATTAGTTGAGAGTCCGGCGCCTGTCTTCGTGTATCCTTCGTTTGTGTCTCGTGTTCTTTTGCGCCGTTTTTAGCCCTTAAGCGTTACAATATTGCTCTAGAGCGCCGCTCACGGGTTCTGCGAGTTTACCACAGCGGTAAATGTCTTCGACGTGGCGCACAGCCAAATACATAAATGTTGCAGCGGTCCCTAAAGGCTAGGTCTTGTGGGGCCCGACAGACATACGGACAGCGCCTAACGCGGCCTAGATAGCACACCTATGTGATCTGCTATTTGTCATCACGCTTCTTGTACCATAATCTGTTCGATAGCCCGACATAATGAAAAGGTGCGACCTCAAAATTGTAGTCAAAGTAGTAACATGTCATGAAGCAGAGTACGTACTGTTTAGGAGACGCTGGTTTTCATAGAACTCAATGCACATGACTTCTACGCGTTGTGTCGGGAGTGCGAAAGTTGCTAACAGCAACGTTCATTCTTTGAATGTTAACGCTATAGCGTTGATGAGTTTGTTTCGCAGAAATTCTGGCGCTGGCGTCGGTGTCGGCGCCGTCGGTTGTGAGCGAAAAATCATCATCTTGTCCATGACCAAAAAATCGAGCAAGATGCAAATAAAATAATAAAAATTTCTGGGTCCGAGTGAGGATCGAACCCAGGCGGTTTGCGTGGCAAGCAGCTGTTCTACCACCCAGCGACGCCTCTGATTGAAATTACAGTGAAAATAACTTCCTCTGCTTGGAAATACAGCGAAAATGACTGATGCTTTACAAACGCACGCGTGCTGTATACAGGCTTGACAACACAACATGTACTAATATTGCAGTAATATTGCGTGGTACAAGCCTACGTTGCCATCGGGTGTCAGAACATGTGATTGTCATGACGACTTCGTGGTTTAAAGCCAGCGCCCCATTACTAAAGGCACAGATGTTACAGCGCGTATTCTCTGAAGGCCACGTAGTGGGTGCATCGCAAGTTCGAAAACATTTGATGCGCATTATTGCTCGTGGTTTAAAGCATGCTACCCTTTACACAAAATTTGTCCATATGCGAAAGCTTCACTGACACAAGCCACTTTCAACTTTGTCGATTACATTGTAGCAATCCAGAATTTAAACTTATCGAGTTACATCATACAATAAAAAGTATGCGATCAGTGGTTGAAGTACGCACTAGGGACAGGATATCGCTATCGCGTTCAACTCTTAAAGGCGAAGCTTAAGGGTGCTCCAATTTTTTCGTTGTTCTTAGCCATCAATTTGCTTCAAACCGATTATCGACGCAATAGGCAAGATCCAGTGAGACCTTGTGCTGACAAGGAACTTTCGAATAACGCATCCTCGTTTACGAAGCTCTCGCTTAAGAGTCCAACGTTCGGCGAATGACGCAGCCTATGAGAAGAGTAATAATAATCGTTGAGGTCTTTGGTACCTAAATCTACGAGAAGAGTGAAGGATAGTTACGCGGCGTACCAAACATGCCGTCTCGCTTCACGCAGCAGAGCACCAAAATGGCAGGAACTGTTTCCTTTCCCGGATCTTTATGCTTCACGGCGCGCTCAGGACGAGATGTTGCAGCCAATGGGAATTTAGGTGGCCTTTCGCGGCTGGGGACGTCAAATTTTACGCTCAGCTAATCACTTAATGCTTGACAGTAATGAAGAAAGTGGAATCAATTTTCCACACTACAAAACTCTAAGGGCACCAAGATTCTCTTTTAAATGCTCAAGCTAATAAAAAGGCTCATCTCCACATAACGGTACGCTCGCGGGCACATCTTTTCTGACCTTGTCAATGAAGAAAACGGTGCAAGAAATACGACAGCAGTATGGCTAAATCTATATTTAGTGAAAAAAAAAGTCGGCAGATCCCAAGTACCATGGGAATCGATGTTATGTGACGCATGCGGAGGCAAGCTGACTGGGTTGTAATTTTTCTATTGAGCGAAACATTACGAAATACGCTAAAGATATCTACAAATGTTGTACGCACAGACATATCCTGAACAGTCGCATATGTTTCATGTAACCGGTTGTTTACAGCTGTGTAATGATGCCAACAGAAGCTTGGACATTACCAAAACCAGAAGCGGTAAGCTGATATGTAGCACTTGTGCTTCGAAGATGGTAGCCCTGGATAGTGCTTCGTGTGCCAACTACAGTGGATGGAGCTTAAGCATACAATTGACGTTAACCCGACATGACGCCTGCCTCATAGGGGTACATATGTAATGTTTATAAAATTAGACAGCCAGCGCTGCAACCACAATTGACGTTTCACCAACATTACGCCTGCTTAGAGTCTTTTTCCAAAGCAGTTTCGAGACCTGGCGTGGCTCTGTGGTAGAATACACGATTGCCACGCAGATTTCTTGGGTTCGATTCCTGCTGGGACCCGGATATTTATTATTTGCATTCGTCGGGTCAACGCTGCCGACGCCAGTTTTCTTAGGGCTCTCGCAATTTAAATTACTAATGTTAGTCCTCGCCATTCCTGGGTAGATATGTCAAACACCTGTGGCTCATACCCGCGTACCGCGGCCCGTGGTGTGCGGGTATGTGCCACACGTGTCTGCAGGAAAGGGTTTGACGACGTACGCGACAGGATTTTTACGTTATTCATGTTATCACCAGCCAGACATATTGGTCAATACCTCTTACCCTCCCATACAAATTTTGGTCTACCCCAAGTTAAGGAGGCGATCGCGAGAGCACCCAGACGTAGGCGGCCAGATAGATAGATAGCTAGATACGTAGATAGAAACGCGAAAGTGCTTACAGTACGCAAATAAATGCTTCGCATTTAAAAGTGAAATATAAGTCAACCCGAAAGCGTATAAGGCGTGCCACTAGCTCGACGTTCTGTATTGTTAACGATCCATCTTAATATCTGCTGATTTTACACAAACTACAGAAGTCTGCCATTCTTAGGGTAATTAGTTTGCTTCTAGCGTTTGCGCTGTCTTGTGCTACGAACCTGCTAAAAGACCCCGAAATCTCACAATGCATTCTTGAAATTGGACACGTTACCTCCTGTGTCACCGAACAGCACATACTGCAACAAAACGAGAAAAGCAATCTCGCAAAGCGTACGCATGGTCTTTAGCTGTACTCACTACAGAAGTAGTCAGTTATTCGGTCCTGATTCTCTATATATGGGTTGTCTCAGCCTGCGGTCATGAAAACGTCAACCACATTGATTTCCTAAAATTGATATCTACAGCCAGGTAGAACACCCATGGAGTAAAGAGAAGAATGGGTATCATGACGCACAGGTTTTTTTCATACGTAGCCCAAATACTTGGTGTAAGAAAAAGGCCTTCTGAGAAAGAAGGCAGAACGTGACAAAAATATGTTTCTGAAAGCGAATTGTTCTGTAAATATTTTATGCTGCTATTTTATCCCAGTGCACAGCAATTGAACTGTGCGAAATAGGCCTACAGAGTAACTTATGTACACAATCGTGTTAAACATTGTGCACATCTATTTCCTTGATTCTACGGCAGCCCATTGAATGCTAATTCCGTCTACTTATATTAAAATATCAGCAAAGAATACGCTATGAACTCTCTCTTCATCAATTGTTATTCCTGATAGTGTTTATTATTATGTGAGGTTAGTTCTTGCGTACACCCACAAACTTACTCATAACGACAACAGCATAATCAAGAAACTGCAAACGCCCAAGATAGCGGAATATTGTCTGAGAGAATAGGAAACAAAAGATGTGCAAACACTGTAAGTCCTGAAGAATGTTGCAAGCATGTCTTCATACTTGTGCCTCGGAGTGGATATCAGTAATAACTTTGAGTGATGTTATCTCTCACGTTGTTTGTAACGTTACTCGCACGCTCAATTACATTCGTTGGAAGTTCGCAAATTTCTTTTTAGATGTGAAGCATCTTATGGTGAAGCTTAATCCGGTGGTGGTGGTGGTGGTGGTGTGCCGCGTGCCCACCCTTACTGCGCATGCGCAAACCCCTTAAAAAATAAAAATAAAAAACCTCCTCTCCTCCTCTCTCTCCGCTAGGCATCCCTCCCCGCGGCAAGCACAACCTCACTGCGCATGCGCCTCCCCTCCTCTCTCCACTCTTACACTCCCCCCTCTCTCCTCCAGGCATCCCTGCCTGCGGCGTCTACACTCCCACTGCGCATGCGCGTCCCCCCCTCTCTCTCCTCTCCTACGCTCCCCCCTCTCTCCTCTAGGCATCCCTGCCCGCGGCGTCCACACTCCCACTGCGCATCATCGTCCCCCCCCCCCTCTCTCTCCTCTCCTACGCTCCCCCCTCTCTCGCCTCGCGACGCCGACGCAGGCAGCGTCTGCTAGCAAGTTTCTTGGTTGAAAAAACCGACTGCTCGCGCTGCACAACCGTTCACTGGCCACCCCGGATATATGGCAATGGATCTTGACCTCCAAGGTGGTGCCGGTGGGAGATTTCTCCTGTGCGTTGTTGAACAATAAAAATTCGCAGCGTGCGCGTTAACTAAAAGCGGAGTGCGGGTCTCTCTGTCCAGTCGGAGTCTGCTGTCTCTCATTGCCCATTAGCAGCGATTGGCATGTTCCAGTACGAAACACTGCTCCATCACTGCGTGCTTTACGCCTCCCCAGTTTTTTCTCCTGCGCAACGCTGCGATGAGCGCCAGCGTCAACGCCGCCGCCAGTGTAAGCGTAAGCGCCCGCTGCTTCACATCTACACATGGCTCCCTTTAGCGGGAGATGGTGTAATTTTTTTTTGTCAAATTGATGTTGTATCAAACACCCATTTTTTCCAGTGTTTCAATACGCCTCGTCGGTTTACATTCATACTTTCACTGGTATGGAAATGCCTCTCCGGCAGAGCCGCTGAAATGACGTCGAATGGAAGACAACAACGCTGTTGTTCTGGGGCTGAGTCTGGGTTGCCCTTTTTAACTTGCAATTCTGTGCGCTCTGTGCAGTGTCATCTCGATCAGATTCTGACTGACGACCCCTAAGTTAATACTCCTCGTAACATCTTTTTGGTGGAGGTTGCGGGTCTTACAACCCTTCTCTGGATCTCTGCAGTAGCCACTACCTTCGTCCAGCCACGATGCCTCAAGACGGCGCGCACTCTTCGCAGTCCACACCAACTCCGTCCCCTGTGATCCCTTCCCACCTTCTAGATCCTGACGCTTTTTTGCGGAACCGACAAAACTGACGTCGAAGAATGGCTCGTCTTATACCAGCGCGTGAGCAAGCACTATAGGAGGAACAGGACGCTTATGCTGGCAAACGTCATATTTTACCTAAGGGGCACAGCACGCGCGTGGTACGAGACGCATGAGGATGATGATGATGAAAAAGAAGAACTGCAAATTTGGGACGTGTGCAAGCAAAAGTTCTGCGACTTGTTCGGCCGGTCAGTCGCGCGACAGATGGCAGTCAAGCAGGAACTAGCATCGCGATTTCAATCGTCCATGGAGTCATACGTCGCCTACATTCAAGACGTGCTAGCCCTGTGCCGCAAGTCCGACAGAGACATATCAGAGGCAGACAAGGTCAGCAATGTGTTGAAGGGCATACATACCGATGCCTTTGTAGCGCCACGCCGGTCTTGGCCAGCTGGCTTGCAAAAGAAGAAAGCCGCGTGGCTCGTGATGCGCGAACCATGAGGTGGTTAGATCGGCCTGGCTCATGACCTGGCTGGGTTGACAGCCGCAACCACTTCGGTCTCTCGCTTCGCCCGCCTCTCAATAAAGCTGCGACCACGGCATGGCCTCGTCGGCCGCCATCACGTCTCCCTGCACTACATTTGGTGACCTCGCACGCAATAGCCAGTGACCGGCGCCTCACTGCTGCCACCGAGCTGCTGTTCCATCCATGTTCCAGGCAGCCCTAGTCTGGCAGCCACAATTCCACCCACCGCTGCCACCGTTCCACGCGGCTTCCATCGAAACATGGTTCGCGGAATTCGAGGTGGCATTAGAGCTCAACAACATCTGACTCCATGAATTTATGTTTGAAGTCCTCAAGTATGTTCTCCCACCTGACCTCAAATTCCACCTCACGTATACTTCGTGGTGCGCCCGCCCATATGACGGACTTCGAGATGCCGTCCTACAGTTCGGTGGCCGTGAACATCACCTTCGTCAAGAAACCGACCGCAGGAAAAGCGCTTCTACTCCACCTATTGCAATCAAGCCTTCCTCGCGGTTCGCCTCGGTCGCCTCCCTCCTGGCGCTCTGCCACAATGAGGTAGGCGACCTTCCGACGGCAAGCGACTCCACTGATGTATCGCAGCATACGCCGCCCAAATCCCAGTTGAGCCGTCGACGCCTGTGGACACGTAGGTGAGCATGACGACTTAAACGTCTACTGACCCTGTGCGCGACACCCAAACCGATACCACCTGTGACTTGTTCGCTGACACCACGGGCGGCACCCTAACCGAGCCAGCTGCCATCTCCCACGACAGCGGCAAAGCTACCGCTAGGGTGGGAACGACTGCGGACGAAGCTCCAGTTATGTCCGTGCTTGAGCTACCCTCTTATGACCCCCCGGCCACGCAAGCATATGGCCAGCATGCCGCCCCCCGCTCACAAGATTTCCTGTGCCGGATACCCAAGGTGGTTCCGTAGCCACATACGCACCGTCCTATAGCGGACTGCGGCTTGCTACCGAACAACTCCGGGGACTGCGCCGAAGAACTTGAGACCGATCAGCACTCACCCATAGCATTAAACGACGCAGTGGTTCTCATCGGTACCGCTCAAGTCCACAGCCTTTTCCCTAGGCAACAACAGAGATATGCCAGCGTCGGTGCCATCCACATATACCACACGCTCGTACCACTAGCCCATCTCTGTTCTACACACCTACCCACCGCCTCCTGTGGGGCCTTTCGGAAAGAGCAGTGTGCGTTGCACAGCCGTGCTTCTGCCATGGCGTTCCAGTGACCATCGGCTTGCGTGCTCATGCCTGCATCACGCGCCAACAGCGTCAAGTTCTCACCGTCGCTCTCGCCTACTCCGGTTACGCAGCACTTGCGACGCCTGCCCGCACGAGTAATCACCGCGCTCTGCACCATCCTCACTGAGTTGTTTTCTGATTGGCGACCGCTGGTGTCGCCGATGCCTGTTGCCACAAGGGCCTCGACGGGTTGCATCACTGCTGCCTGCAACAACTGTTCGGCGCGCACCTCGCCCGCTCCACGGCTCCCCGTGTCGCCAGCCGGAGCTGTCAGATACCCAACGTTTTTCACGATAACGACTCGGACTTCCCAAAGGGCAACCTACGGATTGGCGCTCATGTACATAGTATCTGTCCCTCTCGCTTTTCTTTTGTATATACGTTTCAAATCGCGCAAAGCACTAAAATGGGAGCCGATGTAGCGCCGCACCGGTCTTGGCCAGCTGCCATGCAAAAGAATAGAGCTGGATGGCTCGTGATGCGCGAGCCACGAGGTGGTTAGAACGGCCTGGCTCCTGACCTCGCTGGACGCTACAGCCGCAATCACTTCAATCTCTCGCTTCGCCCGCATGTCAATAAAGCTGCGACCACGGCATGGCCTCGTCAGCCGCCGTTAGGTCTCCCTTCATTACACCTTCAACATCCTCATCTGTAAGATCTGTGCCACAGTTGACTCCATCATCACTGAATTTCGGCGCTTTGAACCAGCTAAAAGCAGGCTGGTTATTCAGCGCTTCGACCGACTCGCGAACACCGCTGCGTCTTCCTCGTGCGAAGATCCTGCGACGCCTCGTCGAAACGCGAATGCTGCCATCACCAGAATTGTTCGCCAGGAACTGGAAGCAATGCCCCCAATACCCATACGCCACCTGCGCCAGACACGCAAACATATCACTAATCCAAGTCGTCATCCGGCAAGAGTTTGCCAACATGGGCGTACTACCAACCAAATTAAGCACTGGAACGTGGATGGCGTTTGCACGATGCGCAAAGCGCGAGAGAATACGAACGCATGCGAATGGAGGGAGATTAGTCTCGCGTCTCGGTGCGACTCACGGTTAAAAATTAAACAAGAAAACACGCACACATTCGGTTTGTGTGTTATCCCACTGATAGTGTAAAAGAAAAAAATTGACGGTAGATCCACGAGGTGAATGATGATGAGATTGGGCGAAGCTCCTGGAAGTAATCATCGGTTAAACCGTGAAATTTCTTCCGTTAATTCGCCCGATAAAATTGACGTGAAACGATTGATGAAATGTTTTATCAAACTTTTATTGCTGGTTTCCGTTGTCCTTTCATTATGACCGCTTTGTGGTCGGTGAAATGTAAGCTAAGTGGTTCTTGCATACGAGCACACACCGACGGCAACGAGCATCGTCAACTGCAAACCTGTATCGCGATATGGTTTTGATTATAAAACCATTGCTTTAGAAAACACCTGGCGTCTTTCGTTAAGCAGCTGGCGTCTTTTCATTTTGCTTTAGAAACATCTGGCGTCTTTTCGGTTTGCTTTTAGAAAACATCTGGCGTCTTTCGTTGGTTTATTTCATCAATCAACGGCGTTTTGAACAAAATTTTTATTGTTTAATCACGCACAGGAGAAATCTCACCAGGCACTACCTTGGAGGTAAACAATGGCTGCTACTGGGAATGAGAGACAGCAGAAGTCGGCTTTTAACACTTCTACTTCTACTAACGTTTCCTACTGGAACATGCCAATGGCTGCTAATGGGGAATGAGAGACAGAAGAATTCGGCTTTTAGTTAACGCGCACGCTGCGAATTTTTTATTGTTCAACAACGCACAGAAGAAATCTCCCACCGGCACCACCTTGGAGGTCAAAGCGTAAGACTGGTTACGCACTACGACGAGGGACGAACGGGTGCCGCTTTAAGGAGCTTCGCCCCTAAAAAGACATGGTATAGTCAGTCGAATGGCCACACGCTTTCGCCGTACACATTTTAGAATGTACAAAGTGTCCTTCAATTTTTCCTGTCACTGGGGCAGAACAGTTATTTGTCATTTCACTACAAGTGACATCGAATGGCGTGTTATTTGTGTCTATGCGCCAAATGTTGAGGCTGAGCGTGAAAGTTTCTTTACGCTCAGCCGCATCTATGTGTGCAAAAGCAGCTTGTCCTATTGGGTGATTTTAACTGTGTTTTGAGCGCCACTGATAGAATTAGTTATCGATTGGTTCGCGACAGAAGCGTTGACCTCCTCAGGGAATTACTCAATGAATCCAATTTGGAAGACGTAGCTGAGTGCCTCGAGGCCGGACGTGAAGCGCGTTTTACTCATTTTCAGGGAACCAGCCATGCACGTCTCGATAGGATATACATGGCAGCTAGGGTTCGCGATATGTAAAAACAATAGTTATGTAGTTGTACCTGTTTCCTTTTCCGTACCACTGCCTTGTGCAGTGTAATGTTGGATTGAAACAAAAAGATAATAAATTTAATTGGGAGTTATGGAAGTTAAACACGACGTTACTTCATGATGATGTTTTTAACAAGTACGTGATTGAAGGCATTAATCACATTAAATTGACTGACGACAGTAATATTAGTGAGGAATGGGAACTTTTAAAGGAACACGTTAAAATGAACGCCACCTCCAGATCTTGTACTTTGAAGCATGAAGAAAGAAAGAAAGAAAATGAACTGAAAGGCACGCTTCAGGAATTGGTAGCACTAGGAAGTAAACAACCGGGTGCATTTACAGACGATATACGAACTATAAAACAGAAAATTGGTATATTCAAACAGGAACGCTACCGGGAAGCACACCTCCGTGCAAGAGCAGAGGCGTGGGCGATGGGTGAGACGCCCACAAAACGCGCGCCTGGTATCGAGAGAGCACACGCGCGTCGAAACCACATCGAAGTAATAGAGGAAAATAATATCAAACTAAACACTAACAGCGCTATCTCAGATGCCTTCTTTCGCTACTACAAAAATCTCTTTACTACTGTACCAGTAGACATTGAGCGTTTCAAGGACGCGTTTCTTGGGCGAATGCCACAGTTACCTCAAGAAACAAAAGAGTATTTCCAATCGCCTCTAACAGTTTCAGAAATTGAACACGCAATAGGCAGTCTCCCTCCTGGAAAGTCGCCTGGACCAGACGGTCTGGGTGCTGCATGGTATAAAGTGTTTAAAAAAGAAATCTTCCCAGTTTTACTAGCTGTCTTCAAAGAAGCTTATAAAACCACAGCATTGTCGCCGTCGTTGGCAGAGACACACACTGTTCTCATTCCAAAGACTGAGGAAAAGGCAAAGCTAAAGTTAGTTACATCATACAGACCATATCACTAACCAACACAGACTATAAAATACTCATGAAAGTAGCTGCAGGGAGATTGCAGTCCGTTATTACAGAAATAGTTGGTGAGCACCAGACGTGTGGCATAAAGGCGCGTTTCATTTTGACGAATACGCACACGATGCGTTGTGTCCTTGAGTGCTGTGATGCTCTTCATACTGCTGTAGCGATATTACAGCTTGATTTAGAAAAAGCATTTGATTGTGTGCCACATGATGTCCTATTTACCATACTGGAGCATGTTAATGTTGGATCGGTAATTACAGAGGGAGCAGCCCTGGCGTATCAGAGATGTACCACTAGATTAATTGTCAACAAAATCCCGGGAGCTCCTGTAAGTCTAGAACGTTCTGTTCGCCAGGGCTGCCCAGCTACCCCTCTCTTGTTCGCTCTTTACATTGAGCGTTTATGTCTGGCTATTATACACAATGAGAGCGTTCGCGGTTCTAAGCTACTGGAAGCTGAGGTGAAGGTTTTGGCATACGCTGATGACTGAGCAGTATGTTGTACATCGAAAGAAAGTGTAAGAGAGACAATTGACGTTGTCGGGAAATTTGGTCAAATTACCGGAAGTCGAGTGAATTGGGGGGAGAGTCTGCGGCTATGGCACGGTCAGTGGTGATCAGTACCAGATACCTTTGCCAACATTCGGTGGTTGACAAGTCCAGCAAAGTACTTAGGTGTACCCCTTCAATGCTATAAAAGCAGTGATGAATACTGGAATGAACAAGTACAACAATTGCGAGAAAGAACATCGCGATGGAACGCCACTTGTCTCTCAATGTTTTCCAGAGCCGCTGTATATAATATGTTTTTATGAGCAAGTTATGGTATGTGATGCAAGTGCTGAGTTGTACACGAGTCAATGAGCAAAAATTTCATAGAATTTCATAGTTTTTGTGTGGGGATCTACTTTGAAAAGGTGCAGTAGAATGAATCTGTTCAGGCGAGTTAAAAAAGGGGGACTTAGCTTGTCACATCTATTTTTGCGACAGCTAGTTAATCGCTTTCTCTTCTTTCGGGACGTTCAAGATCCTTTTTTTGCGAACAGTATGCCAGTTACGCCTTTGCCGCGCGCTACCTAACCTTGTTGTTAGCACTGCAAACATACCTGGAGGCACGCATGGTTTTTTCAGGGAAGTTGTGGACAGCGTTCGTTTCCTCTCAGTCAGATTTTCAACTGAATATCTCTTTGCAGTAACACGAAAGAAATTATAAAAAGACATATGTGACATGATTTTCCAGTACCTAAGTATAGGTCAATAAACAGTGGAGGCGAAGGAAAAGACGTACTGAAAAGAGTAAAGAAATGGCAAATTCAGTTAGGGGAAAAACAATCTTTTTTTTAAATTGAATTCGGGCACTTTATCAGTATGGACCTTCTTGGAAGAGCGGGGTTTTTATATGAAGTCGGGTTCTGATTGTTTTACCTGTAGAAAACCAGAGACAATAGATCACGTATTTTTGCGCTGTTGGGAAGGGGTGTATTTTTAGGATGTTTTACAGAGAAAGCTGAAAAAAAAAAGTTTCCACTGCATCTACTAGGAATCAGGTTTTTACCGGTAGAAAACGAGGACGGGATACCTTTTGACCTAATTATGCTTCTTGGCCTTCACTGTTTATTGCGGGCAAGAATGGCCGCATTTTACTGCGACCCTGACAGGTGACCTAGACGTGTGCTCTTTCGCGGGAGCATTGTTCAGTACATAGATGTGCTCAAACAAGAGGACTATGTTGCCGACTGGCTGCCCAAGGTTGAACCTCTGGCATACCTTAAGGAATTTTAAGCAAAGCCAGTCCTTTCTTTTTCATTTTTAGTTTATTATCTTGATATTGTCGCAATTTAGTGCATTATTGTAAATGGTGGCTGTTGTTGATGTACATGCGACGTTAATGAACCGGTAATAAAGAAAAAAAAAGGAAGCGTGCCGTGCCTATGTGGTGGAACACCTGCTTGCCGCGCAGACGGCCTGGGCTCGATCCTCATTCGGGCCCGGAATATTTTATTATTTATTTTATTTGCATCTTTCTCCACTTTTTTGGTCACGGACAAGATGATTTTTCGCTCACAACCGACGACGCCGCATCCGACGCCAACACCGACGCCGGAATTTCTGCGAAACGAGCTCTTTAACGCTATCGCGTTAATAACTTAAAAATCCCGCAGCGTACGTCGACAAAACCCTTTCCTGCACACACGTGTGGCACATACCCGTGTAGCCCGGGCCACTTTATGCGGGTATGCGCCACAGGTGATTGACAGTTCATATCTGCCCAGGAAGGGCGAGAACATGCATTGCTAATTTAAATGCTAGAACGTTAAAAAAAATTGACATCGGGAGCGTTGACCCGACGAATGCAAAGGTCAAATATCAGGGTCCCAGGAGGAATGGAACCCAAGCATCCTGCATGAAAATCAAGTATTCTACCAAAGAGCCACACCAGATCTCGAAACTGTTTTGGAAGAACGCCCTATGCAGGCCCAATGTTGGTAGAACTTCAATTGTGGTTGCAGTGCTGACTATCCAGTTTTATAAGCATTAAATATCTACGCGTATGATACAGGCTCCACGTCGGGTCAACGTCAATTGTAGCTATGCGCCATGTACTGAAGTTCGTCTACGTAGCACTATTCAGGGCTACCACCCTCTCTACATATCAGCTTACGGCTTTCTGGGGTTGGTAATGCCCATGTTGCTGTTGGCTTTGTTACGGAGCTGTAAACAACTGGTGGTACAAAACATATGCGTCTGTTCCGCATATGTCTGTGCTACAACATTTGTACATATCTTTAGCGTCACTTGGTAAGGTTTCGCTCTATACAAAAATTGAACCACAGTCGCCTTCCCTCCGCATGCTTCGCATACATCGATTCCCATGGTACGTGGGATTTGCCGAATTTTTTTATGAAGAAGCAAGATAGGAACAGCAAAACTTACCAAAAGTACTAAAAACAACGTCCGGGTTTCATTGTGTTTTAAAACTATTCAAGAGTAACACTGGTCAACCACCGATTGAAATACGTACTTCAAAAGCTGATGTGGCGCCATCTTGAGCCACATATTCTACCTGTTTGCAACGAAGTGAATGAAATGTCCCATGAACAAATAGCTGTGTTCTGCGAACTTGTCATTTGGGTTGCCTACACGTCGCTCCAATATTTAAAATTTAAACTGATATTGTAACTTTTGTGGATTTCAACCCGTCGGCGGTTAGACAAGGGCTTTGAAATGAACGAAAGCTTTGAAGCCAGTCTGAGAAGGTGTTACTTTGTACAGTGCCTAATAAACTCAGAATACAACGTACAACTTCCAAAGCGCGCCTGAGGACAAATGCATACGTATATCTTGCGATTTGCGACTTACCTTGCTCGCATTGTTGGCAGAGAGGCGCGGCAGCGACGACAAAAACGGCAGGCTGTTTCTTGCAGAATCCGGCTAATTGTTATTGCAGTGTTAATGCCTAACTGTAATACACGCTATTTTTATAAAACGAAGTCAGAGCGGACCTTCTAAACTTTTCTCGATGGCAAGTGGCTTTCTGTAAAATCATAATTGGAACTAACAGACAAGAAAGCCAAGGAAAGTATAGAGGATGGTAACTGTTTTTCGATTAATGCATCCTACGCTGTACCAACTGAGCTACAGCCGCCGTCATCCTTCACTTTTTGGGATATGTATGTGGCAGGTGCTTATTTACGCGTCTCGAGAAGGCAAGCCTAACCTACCTGTGTTACAACTTTATCCTGTGTATTCAAGTGCTTTCTTCGGTCTTCAGGTATGGTCGTTTTCAAAAAAGTTTTGAATAAAAAGATAATCTTTATATGGTTTCAAAACCGGCGCATTACCGATATGCAGCACACTTGGATGACTCTCAGTAGAGTCTACGAGTAATTTACTATTTGTATGAGTAGTTAATGCACATGCAAATGCTTAATTTAACAAGAAGTTTAACACCGTATTACCGTATTGAGAAGCTTTTTTGAGTGGTTATTGGTCAAAAATATCGACTCGGAACACAGCAATGTAGTTACGCAGTTCAACGTTCCAGAAACACATGCAATTACGGGCACATCCTAACAATGGACTCCGGAATGAACTTTATGACTCCTGGCTCAGTGTTAACTTGCTGGTATATATAATTGCACGGGTTCTGTTCACTTTTGACTTCATCTGCATGGGGCCATCAGCTTGCATGTTTGGCCTGCCTTTCCATGCCCACTCACACAGAAGAAACAAGAATACTTGAAAATGCCTAGATTTATGTTATGCCGGCTTGGAGGATCATAAATAATTCACTGAAAACCGCAACAAATGTAGACGAATCGTGCTATTGTTGGCGATGAATATATTTTCCTGAAGACTAAATATGTACAACCAAATTTTTAGCACTTCTCAAAAACGCAGCTGCACATCATTCTTAGGTGATGTTGATATGGGCTAACACATGCGGTGCCTTTTGCAGAAAAAGACGCTCTGAGCCTTTGCCATGTGTTTGTACACTATTCCGTTCGCGTGCGTCAACCTAGTGCATATTTACTCAAAACGCAACCTCGCTGTGACCCTGTGCACTCCTTGTACTTTTCTGAATGAAAAGATATTCTTTATATGGTTTCAAAACATTCGCATTACCTATATGCAACATACTTCGATGAACCTGAGTGTAGTCCGTGAGTAACTTACTACTAGATTGAGTAGGTGTGGAAGATGCAAGTACCTAATGGAACAAAAATTTTAGAACTACATTACCGTATTGAAAAATGTTTTGCATGTGTTTTTGGTCAAGAAGTAAAACTAAATATTTACAAAAAGAATTTATATCTCCTGAGAGATGCAACTGTACACGATCCTTAGGTAAATGTTGGTATATGTTAAACCCCATAGTGAGTGCACTTTATAAAAAAAAGCCGCCATGCGCATTTGCCATTACCAGCTGCCAACTCCATAGCGCACCCGCTTGTGGCACCGCGACGTATCTCGTAGACATAGGTCGGCATCCCCCCTCATGAGTTAACTCACACGCTCAGATCGAACCGTGAGTCTGAGTTTGAGTGAGGCCCGTTAAGTAATATTTTCATGAATTTTGAACGACGCGACAACTTAGACGAAAAATACGATAGAAACACACGAACACAAACGTTTTCGGCGCTTGTGTTCGTGTGTTTCTATCGTATTTTTCGTCTAAGTTGTCGCGCTGTTCAAAATTCATGCATCCGTACCAACTCGCCCAGTTGTCAGTGCTACTGAAGTAATATTTTGATGACTTAGTACGAGCGAGTACCCTTTGAAAATATTTTAGTCAGTCGGGTTCTGGGTGAGTCCGGTTGATGAAAAGTTAGTCAGACTCACTCTGAGTCGTGCGGTTGAGAAGCGTTTTTAGTGAGCTTGAGACCATGTGAGCCAGGTGGAGGAATATTTTCGAGAGTCGGAGTACGACAGAGACCTAAGCGCAAGATATATTTCTTGAGTGACAGGGAACGCTCTGAGCGTGCAACTGTGCCAGACGTGCATCACATGGACTCTGCGTTTTGTGTGGTGCTCTAGTGAATTTTTTCACCGTATGCCTTCGGACTTCGGTGAGCAAGATCGTGAACACCACCGGAGTCAGTGGAGGGTGTGTATTCTTCTACACTCACCGGACAATTTCTTTATCGACGGAAGTTTGCGCCTAGCTGATGGGTTGGGCCTAACAACGCTTAGGCTCGGCTCGAGTACGGCCGTGCCGCTTGGCGGTCGCGTCCGTGGCTAAGTCCGCTGCGACCATGGACTCAGTGAACGCTCCTGCACCCTTAGGCCCACTTCAGCAACTGAAGCAACCCACGGCATCACTCATGGCCTCTCGTACGGATGGCATCGCAACGGAACATCGGAACGCCAGCTCAACGAGATCGGGAACGCGCACGGTACCTGACGCGGACGCTGTGGCGGCGTCGGCCGGTTCAACGCCCTCGACATCGAAGCAGCTCACCACCACGAGTCCCGAGGACAGCATGGAAGACGAGGACAACGAACCATCGGAATGGGACACGGTCAACTACCGCCGATACACGACTCGAAGACTCAAAGGCGAACTGCGGTTGGAGCGGGTGAGTAGGCCTCACTTTTTCGTGCTCGTCAGGCTGCTTAACCAAATGTCTATACAGGAGATCCCGAAGTCGGCAATTACTCGCCTCATAGGACAGACTGCTCCCACCAGCGTTGCCGCTGAACATTCTGCATTTAAGTATATAGTTAAGGCCAATGCAGTTAGATTGTCCATTTGGGATAAGCAACACTTACACAATTTGCTATCACAAAGAGAGCTGACGCTGGGATCGGCAGTTGAGGCGCGCAGGATTCCTGTTGAGATAGTGGACGCAACCCAACCTGCTGAGATCACTTGCAAGGGTGTCGTGAAGATACGAGCGGAGCACACTGAGGAATATATTGCCAATCACATTCGTTGCGAATCCGCTAACATTCTGGGATTTCGCATAATGGGCAAGACACAGATGCTTCTGATCACCTTCGATACGCCACGTCCTCCGAAACGGCTATCCTTGGATTACGAAATTGTCCCAGTGTATGAGCACAGGCCTAGGGCCCTGGCATGTTTTCGGTGTCATGGACTGGGCCACATGGCCAAGTTCTGCCCGTCGCAAGCTGTATGTCGTCACTGCGGCCGCACGCACGAGGAGGATAGTCAGTGCGGGGAAACACCTTCTGCGTGGCTTGTCAAGCAGCAGGCCACATCACATTGGACCCCAACTGCCCCACTAGAGCATTTAAAGCCACAAGCCCGCCGCTACCCAAGAAAAGTGCTGCTACAAAATCGAATCAAGGAGAGCGGCCAGCATCAATAGCTAAAAACACACACGCCGTTCCCGACATGGTCGCAGGTGACTGCATCGAACGCGGCAACAAACATCAGTAAGGTTGAGGATGGACTTGAGCGTTTCGAACAAGCCCAGGCAGCCTCGACAGGTGCTTGGACCAAGTTCCAGCAACAAATGGAAAACTTCATGCAACAAAAACTAGACGCAATGCAACAACAGATCACATCTTGGATGCAAGCCTCCCAAGGAATCCGCGAGCAAACAGCGATGAACTCACCACCCCCGGTAAAGCCTTAAAAATTGGATGGACCACCAGTCCCCAAGAAATCATCACCACCTGCTGCAGAGCACACTACGACGCAGCCGCGCATCGAAAAGCAGCATGAGCAACAGAAGACTAATCGCACCCTCGAACGAGAATCAGCTGTTATGACGGGCCGGGCACTGGACACCATTATGCAGCTCCTCGAGAAACTGAACTCCCGCATGTAAGCAATTGAGCGAGCCATGGCACAACAGGAACAAGTAATTGTGCAACACAAAGAAGTAAACGAACGAGAAATCGCACAAATTAAAGCGACTGCAGACGAATGCAAGAGGAACTACCGGCGCGCCCGCAATCGCAGCAGAGAATAACGATGAAAATTTCTAATAATATATGCATACAATGGAACTGCAGGAGTATCTCTCAGAATTTTCAAGCATTGAAGTATCAAGTTGAGCAATATAAACATCTCGTCATTCTGCTTCAAGAGACAAGGGGTGCAGTTTCGCTATGCAATTATCAGACATTCGCCTACCTAACTATCACCCATGCCCCTAGGAAGCACACTGATGATGCCCCTTTGCCGAAAGGGCAGGCGGCAGTATTAGTTCACAGGTCATGCACTGCAATACTTATGGAAACCACACGAGCAAGCAATCAGTACAGGGAGCTGGTGGCAGTCAAGCTCGCTCTGCCAGGGAAAGGCAGGCGGCACTCACTGGTGGTCGCTTCGGTCTACTATCGCCCTTGTTGCGGCGCCACTTCACCGCATGAATACGTGTGGATACAGCAACTGCTGCGCGAAGTCAAGGGTACTCAGATCATAATAGGCGGAGACTTCAATGCCAAAAGTGATATCTGGGGATATACCACTGCTGATTCCAGAGGACGCCTTCTGGCTGATCAATTGGAATCACTACCACTTTATACTTGCAACAGAATTGGGGTTCACACCAGGGCTGGGCTCCATGCAAAGCAGACTGATACCACTCCGGACTAAACCATCACCACCCCTAAAGTAGTGAAGAGCTGGGAGACTCACTCTACCACATGGTGTAGTGATCACTACCCCATTATTTTCTCGATTAACATGAAAATTCGCAAGCAGCGCGCATGTATTCGATCTATCAACTGGTCCCACTTTCGGGACGGTACCGAAGCAAAATTCGAAACCATTGAAGAATTCGTACAACATTTGCGTAATAACCTTCGCTCTGCCACAGAAGAAGCCTTTGGTGAAGAAGATGATGGATGCGTTGACTCGCGCATGATTTCTCTATGGAGGAAAGCCAACAAGCTAACACAACAGTACAAGACCAACGGCAGAAGGTATCAGACTCTTCGTCGCATCAGAGAAATCTTCAAGATTATTAAACAACATGGGGAGGAGCTGAGTCAAGCCCAGTGGGTCTCCACTTGTGAGCGACTCGGAAAAATTAAAGGCATGAAACAGCTTTGGGGAATTTTTCGCAAAATGCTTGGTAAAAGCAAAGCATCCTCACCACTCGAGACACTTGCCCTCCGATATGACGACGACGAGCATGAGGAGGAAATCATTAAAACATTTTGTCCTCATGCCAGCATTACGGCACCTTCCCCACTGGAAACGCCAAAGATTGAATTTACAAGCCCAGACCTAGATTCTCCTTTTACACTAGGGGAGCTTCATGCATCCTTAAAACACGGCAGATGTTATTCTGCACCGGGACATGACAGCATCACTTGGAAAATGCTACGAAATCTGTCCGAAGAAGCCGAAACCGCCCTCCTAGAGGTCATCAAAAAGCAATGGTCTCAGGGAGTGGTCCCAGAACATTTGCGTCTGTCGATCATCAATCCTATACCAAAGCCAGGAAAGGATCCTACAATTATAGCAAATCTTCGTCTCATATCGCTCACACCGACCATATGTAAACTCATTGAGAGGTAGACACATACGATGATAACCAACTATATTGAATACCACACCTCAGGTTTACACCCGTCTCAAGCCGGTTTCAGACCCAATATGGGAACGCACAACAGCCTCTGGTTGCTTCGAAGGGTTCTAAATCAGAACTCACGACGCGGACCTCCTGACTACATTTTAGCAGTCGACGTGCGGAAAGCTTTTGATAACGTCAAGCAGGACCGTATCCTCTCAAATCTTGCAAAAATATATCCCAGCCAACGAACGCTCGAGTGGATCGCAATATTTCTGGAAGCGAGACCAATACGACTTCGCACCAATGCTAATACGCCCCGTACTACTTACTATCTCGATCGAGGCGTTCCTCAAGGCTCTATCTTGGGTCCTCTGCTTTTTAATACTGCCATGCTCACTGTAGCCCAAGAACTGGAATCGAACACTGGCGCCCGCTATACCATATATGCGGATGATATAACCATTTGGACCGAAGCGCAGGACTATGATGGGAATATTCAGGACATGGCACATGAACTTCAAGCAGCTCTGATTGCACTCGGAGATACCCTTCCAAGAATAGGATTGACTTTAGCGCCAGAGAAAACTCAACTTCTTTGCGTCAATGGCAGACGTAGTGCCCTTCCACCGGAGCAGGCAATCAGATTGATACTAGGAGCTCATCAAGTCACAGCAACACACGGACACATTAAAATTCTCGGGATTCCCATCCACAGTTGTAATACGGGACATCTTTGGACCAACGAGCTCAAAAAACAATGGCCAAAGCTACTTAACACAATAAAGCGCATCTCTAATAAATTTGGCGGAGCACGACAATCAGCCTGCGCCACCATAGTCAGATCAATCGCAGTTGGTAAAATCGCCTACGGTGGCACCGTGATAACACTGTCAAAAAAAAGCCGAAAAAACTCTGCAGGTTCTTCACCGACATGTCCTTCGGACTATCACGGGACTACCTAGGTTTACCAATGTACAAATACTCCAGGGTCTCACGCCTATGCCCCACATTGACGATATTCTCAGAAATGCCCAGACATCCCTATACAATCGTTTACAACTAAGCATCCAGGGGCAAGATACCCTGCTTTGGGACACCCGACAGCGGCTCTCTCAGCGGCACAATTTGCACACCACCAATGCCATATTTACCGATGCCGCTCTCGATGGACAACGCTTGGCCTTAGCGTGGTACAAACCCTCGACCGGTGAGGCCAAGCGCTACACATGCAGAATGGACTACGCGACGCCTACACAAGCAGAACTTTTGGCCATCTGGATCGCCCTGCAGGATAACATAGCACCATCAACTATTTACACCGACTCATTTGAGGCATTAAAGGACATAGAGGATCCAAATACAGAAGATGTCGCGGCTTTACGTATCCGTAAGATTCTCCTGCACAGACAGAAAAATGGCATTGACACTAGAGTCGCCTGGACGCCGGGACACGTGGGGATCCAAGGGGGAGGTAACGAGGTGGCACATAGTCTTGCCACCTCAAATGCTGGAGTTCTACCTTATCATCTCCGACCTCTCCTACGTGGATCGCCCGATCTCGGTAGCCACCCCTACGCAAATTCGTCACCGAGCTCCCACTTCGAAATGGCACGCCTTCGGCGCTTCCTCAAGTATATTAACCGGGAGAGACCCAAAGATGTGACCCCTCCTCGTATCTTTCAGAACCTCGCCCTCAGCCGATCCCAGGAAATATTTATTAACAATGTGCTTGCAAACACAGCCACTACCCCTCATATAATTCATAAATGGTAGACCATTGATGACCGGAAGAGGGGCATTGACACCTCTACCCCCTGCATATGTACCCTTTGCCACTCTTCATGCATAGCCAACATGGAGCACCTCATTCTACACTGTCCTGCCCTACATCATTATCGAAAGTACAACGCCATTTTTCTACATCCCGATTTGGAAGCTATACAAAAGGACATGCTCGAGAACCCTCATCAGCTTGTGACATTAGCCCACTTCGGAATTAGTAGCGGCTTGGCGCGCATGATTTAGTGTGTGCCTCTCACCCCTCCCCCTCCCTCAATATCCCCATCAGCGACCTTCGGTCGTCCCTTTCCCTAATAAAAGAATTTATCTATCTATCTTGAGTGACACTAAAAGCGCTTCGCTTTTAACACGAAAATATTTTAAGCCGGAGCCCTCCACGGCCCCACTGACGTATTTCCGTCACGGATATGACGTTGTATAGTGTAAACTAACAATTAGCAAAGAAAAACTAGAAGAAAAATTTCCGACGCTGGGCGTCAAACCTAGGACCTCGCTCTCCGCAGCGCGCTGCGCGAAACCACTAAGCCACAGAGCGTAGATTCCCTAGCTTACTAACGGCGAGCTATTTATATTGACCACATATCGTCGGCGGTCTACGGGGCTCCACGACTTCAGCGCGTTTTCGTCATCACTAGCGAGATGGCGCGAAGGTGGCGCGGAGGGTGCGCTCTAAAAGTCGTCGCCCCTCTCGTTTCGATGCGCGCGCGCCTCCACTGGGTGTGGTCGCTCGTGCTCGCGCGCTTATCTCGTCATTGCGGCGTTTCGTACGTGTTGCGCTTCCACCGCAAGATTGCTTCAAAGTTACAGTGCTTAAAGGGTGCAAGAAGGTCACTTCGCTTGCCGCAGCGGCCGCGTTTACGACAGGAGCGCGCTGATGACACACGAAGTAACAATTGGGACAGTTGTTCGCGCTCGTCCTGTGTATACTTGTGCGTTCGTTTCGCGCGTGTTTCTTTGTATTTGAACAGTGCGCTTTAAGTGTCGAGCTGTGACAATTGTTAGTCCACGCTCGTCCTGTGTATGCTCATTTCGTGCTTCCTTTTTGCTTGAGGTGCGAGCTGCAAGTTTCGAGCTGCTTGCATTACTTCGCGTGACATTACAATTTGTTCCTCTAGCATTTATTCCTTCGCCCTTGTGGCGAAACAATGCACAATAAACGCTCAACTACCTGCGTGAAGACACGTTTCACTTTCGTGTTTTACCGATTGCTATTGTCCTATTGTCCTTCGTGGTCATCTTGAGCCTTACTATCAGCCTCATTTAGTCTAAAACTGGTTCTCACGTCTACCTGCCTATATTTCGATATTTAGTGAACTTGAGTTACAAACGGGGGGTGCCATGGCCCTACCCCCCTCCTTCCACCGAACCATCAAACTGAACATATTTCGTTAGTCACGTCTTTCCCTAAAAGTGTCCTTACTGAAATGAAACCGCCGATAACTCGTACTCCGAGGTACAGTATCAAAGGCCGCATCATAGACCCTCGAATATGTGAGGATATATTTAAGCATTCAGATTAGGAATCAGTTTATTGTGATGATTAAAAAGACTCTAGGATGTTATTATGCAAAAGAAAATCCCTAACTCAAGGGCCACAATAGGACCTGCTTTACAAACTAAATTACATAATAATAACTTAGAGTTCTCAATATGCAGTTATGAATAGCTGTTTTAGAGAATTACAATAACTAAGAAATGGAAAGAGTGCAAAGGAGGAAAAGAAGAGAAATTTCGAAGGGCAGGGAAGTCAGCCTTGGTCACAGGCTGGCTGGCTACCCTGTGCTGAAGAAGGGGTAAGTGTAATACAGGATGATAGAAAAAAGATGTCAAGGACCGAATAACAAAAAAAAAACAGCAGAGCAGGAACAATAAAACACCTGGCACTGCTTAGTCTGTTTTTAAGACTAGTTGCCCTCAAGCAACGCAGCAATGCTTTCAAGGACTACTGCGCTGAGGAGACTCATGGCCAGTGCGGAAGACTCTTCCCTTGGACAATGGGCGATTGTTAAGTGTATATAACATTTTAAAAGTTAATTTCCCTTTTACTGAAGCCAGGACATTCACAGAAAATATGGCCCCTTGTCTCATCGCAGCTACAGTTATCACATGTCGGCTTCTCGCCATTCCAATTCGAAATGAATAGGTAATCGTGAAAGTCGCTCCAAGCCATAGGCAGCGCACGAGCGCCTCATGAGCTCGTGTTACTCCCGATTAAATACAGAGCTGTAGAGTCGGGTCCAAGTTGTGAACGCGAGCGTTGGTAAATTCTGTAGAACTCCACTGTGCAAGTGTCAGTTCCCTTGCGAGCAAACGAAGTATTGCAGCTACTTCAGTGCAGGATTACGGTTTACCTACAGAATGGAGATCATAATGAGCAGATGAACAGTCATAAAAGAATGGTTGTGGGAGAGTGAAAGTATACATTCATAACCACCAGTGCGAATGACATGAAAGACAAAGCACAATTAGTAAATACACATTGAAGGCAACAACATATTATATCATGAGATTGATGCGCACATGACAAATTAGATTAGAAAAAAAAACAATTCTTGACAGGGACGTTGAACAGATATGTGTATGGTTGTACAACAACAACAACAACAAAAAAAAAAGAAACTGGCGAAATACGACTTAGCAATCGAAGGATATCGAAAGTATAGTTATGATCATGAAAGTCTTCAGAAGTCGATCTACTACGCGTGCTGAGGAATATTAAACACCACCTCTTTTTCCGCGGAAGCTTGGATGGTGGTTCAAGGGACACTGTTAAATTTCCTGATTGTGCGCAGTGACACCCGGCATGTGTAATTGTGCAAGACTGTGAACCCATATGAAAGTTTACTCAACGTTAAAGCTTCAGAAAAGCTATCATAGCCTAAACTAAAGGGCACATGTATCTGTAGTGAACTTGGTGTGTATAAATGAGTGCGTGTGTGTGTGTGTGTGTGTGTGTGTGTGTGTGTGTGTGTGTGTGTGTGTGTGTGTGTGTGTGTGTGTGTGTGTGTGTGTGTGTGTGTGTGTGTGTGTGCGTGTGCGTGTGTGTGTGTGTGTCTGTTTGTGTGTGTGTGTCTGTGTGTGTGTCCTGGACGTACCTACAGTATCGAAATTTGTGAGATGGCACTGAGTGACAAAAAGTTACACCATCTCCAGCTAAAGGGAGCCATGTGTAGATGCGAAGCAGCGGGCACTAGCGCTTACACTCGCGGCGGCGTTGACGCTGGCCCTGATCGCGGCGTTACGCAGGAGAGAAACCTGGGGAGGCGCAAAGCATGCAGTGATGAACCGGTGTTTCCTACAGGAACATGCCAATCGCTGCTAATGGGCAATGAGAGACAGGAGACTCCGATTGGACACAGAGACCCGCAGTCCGCTTTTAGTTAACGCCCAAGCTGCGAATTTTTATTGTTCAACAACGCACAGGAGAACTCTCCCACCGGCACTACCTTGCAGGTCAAGATCCCGTGCCTATATATGCGGGGTGGCCAGTGAAAGGTTGTGCAGCGCGAGAACTCGGTTTTTACAGCGAAAGCTGTATATGGCTAGGAGAAACGAAAAACCGCTTTGTCATCTGTGTCACGAGCGGTCTCCATTAGCTGTGCTATCAATTACGTCGTTCTGAGCGTCGTACCCAAGCGCGCGCGGCATTGGCTGGGCCGTGAGTGACGTCGTCCATCCCGTCGCAGCCGTGGCGCCGAGCACGCGCGCATCACTTTCGACTGAGAGCTTTCACACGGGTAAGCCACGGATCCTACGAACTCCCGAACAGCGGACAAATTTAGAAGAGCGCTGACAGTGGAAACGTGAGAGAGCTCGCATTCGCCGGGCCGATGCTGCAGTCCGGGCACAAGAACAGGCCCGCGAGGCCGAGTGCCGGCAGCCTTCCAAAACGGGAATGCAAGCGCCGGCAGCGGGCGGATCCTGCAAACCACGCCGCCGAGTTAGCTCGCGATTTCAAACGCTTGCAGCAACGGCACGCCGAACAAGCGGCGTTGCGGGCAGAACAGCGTCGACGTGATGATTGCGGGAACGCGTTCGCCGGGGCGAACGCCCGCCTTCGACGAGAGTGTCTCCAGCGGCACTTTGGCTTCAGCTGCGACGTCTGTGATCGCCTGTGGTTCGACCACAACCTGGCAACGATAATTGTGGAAGGCTTCAGTGCAGCGTCGGGTTGAAACCACTGCTAAATACCGGGGCCGCACATTTCAGCTTGACTGGTTAACCATTTGTTCGGAGCGCTTGGGCGGTGATTTTTTTTCCAATCAAGAAACTCGCTAGCAGACGCTGCCTGCGTCGGCGTTGCGAGGCGAGAGAGGAGGGGACGCGCATGCGTAATGGGGGTATAAACGCCGCGGGAGGGTTGCCTAGAGAAGAGAGAGGGGGGGCAGCGTAGGAGAGGAGGCAGTGGGGGGGGACGCATGCGCAGTGGGGGGTGTGGACGCCACGGGCAGGGATGCCTAGAGGAGAGAGAGGGGGGGGAGCGTAGGAGAGTGGAGAGGGTTTGAGAATGCACAGTAAGGGCGGTCAAGCCGCACACCACCACCACCGAATTGAACTCCGCGATAAGCTGCTTCGCATCTACTAAATGGGGATTAGCAGAGGTTAATGGCGCGGGAACTACATTAAAGCCGCGTTCAGACTGCAGTCGCATCTTTCATAAATGCCGTATCGCGTAATAGCTGCATCGTCCGTTTGCGTAGCCAGTGACCACGTATATTCACATTGATATGTTTTTTACGACGTGCCTATCACCACAGTGAATGTGCGTTGCATCCTCGCTACAATTGTTGCAGCCTAGCAAGGTTCGCGTGTTTGGCCTTGGCTGGGCTCGTTGAGCTACACGGGAGACCCCACGAGCGCTTTCTTTAACGCAGTCGCGTCCGCCCTCTAGACCGGCAAACCAACCGCACAGACACGCTGCTGCATGGATTTCAAGACACTCATGAAGACGCGGAATCTGGGGAGGCCGGAAGCCCCGCGAACAGAAAGTGAAAACCGAAACTGGGGTACTATCGCGGAACGCTTCTATTCCTTTTTCAATTTTTTTCGCCGCCATTAGCCGTCTGTGATTGGTCGAAGCGTCTGTCCATCAAGCAGCCGTAAAAAAGCGTGACGCCAAAATGACGTTTACACACAACGGGAGCCGGCGTCGCGCTTTCTCCCCCACTGGTGACGTAAGCTTCGACGTCACGCGGAAAAGAATGAATAGAAAAAGGAATCGTTCCGCGATAGCACCCCTGCTTCGCCCATGTGTCATACGAAACAGTGGCATCAGTAATTGTCGTAAAAGTCGCGGGCCCGCCAACATTTACGCCCCTAACGTTACGTAATTTACGCTAAATACAACAACGTCTGAACAAGCTCATTACGTTGCTTGCGCTTACGCTTACGGTCCTTACTGATGATCCGTACGTAGCGCACGTAGTCTGAACATGGCTTAAGTCGCACGATAGTTGCATCTGCAGTCAATAATTCCTGCATGGTATTTTGACATATCTGCGTCAATGACATTTTTATTGCAAACAACTCAACAGAAATATTGCTGAGGAAATAGTTCCTCAATGGCCGATGAAATTTTTATTAGTCGATGAAATTTTTATTGCAAAGTGCTCAACAGAAGTATTGTTGACGAAGTATTTCCTCAATGGTATTTCGATAGAAATGAGTCAATGAAATTTTTATTGCAATGTGCTCAACAGAAATATTGTTGAGGAAATATTTCCTCAATGGTATTTCTGTTGAAATGAGTCAATGAAACTTTTATTGCGAACTGCTCAACAGAAATTTTCTTGACGAAGTATTGGAGCAAGTCATTGAGTATTGCGGAATGATTGATCATCAATAAAGTCAATGATTCGATCATAATCCGGCAATGGAAAATCAAGAGTCATTTTCATAAGGGTTAGCAGCAACACTGCTGAAAACAGAAGTGAATTTGGCGCAAAATACGAAGTAGGCACAGCAACATGCTGTGCACTGATCTCTCTCAATGCAGTTGGAATAACTAAATTCATTCTAAGGCCATTTTTCACGGCTAATACACACAGCCCTGTTGTACCATTTTGTGTAATTGTTAGCGAACGTCACAACTGGCAGTATGAAGGGTCTGGGTTTCTTCAAAAGAATCTCAGCTCTATTTCTCTTAGTGACCCTTTCCTCATTGTTGGTTCCAATGATGAAGGGAAGTATTTAAATGCGGAAAAACCCAAAAACTGCATGCCCTTTAGCATTGATTGTATTGCATTCCCAATGCGCAGTTGATGATGTGTGTGAAGGCTTGTATGAAAGACGAGAACGATGAAGGCACGTTTATCGACAGTTGTGGTAACACCACTGAAACCTTGCTAGAGCAGCTTAGGTTTTATTTGTCCACAACTTTGGTTGGATGGAACGATAAAGAGCATGTACAGCGATCGGGTATTTGCATAGTGTCCCAGGTCGCCCGGGCCCTATGCGACATTTTTCTTAGTAGCATTGACAATGTTTTGAATAATTATCTAGAAGGAACGGTGGTGAAGATTTTTTTGCTACGACGATGATTTTTCGATTGTGTTAAAAAGGGACAATTTCACACACCACATGATCAATATAGTGAAATGCTTCAAAGGAAGAGAACAAGGCCTGATTTTTACATGTGAAGGTCCTGTGGAAGGGGCAATTCAAATTCTCGATTTGTCTCTGACGTTTAATGAGGACCACGTTTGCTGGGAGTTTTCATCCAGGTCTAAGAAACCCGTGCTCTGCTATTCCTCCGGTCATTTCAAAATTGTAAAATCTGGCATCGCTGTTAACACGATTTTTTTTTTTGCCCTAACAAAGTCTTGTCCACAAATTGTCCTCCATCCTTTTATCTCAAGTTGAACGTCTGAAATGTGCCGCTTTCCAACGTGATGCTATTGTTTCTGCATCATCAAAAGTGTTGAGCAAAGTTGAAAATTTTCAAGCATAACCACGTAATGCAAAATCAGGAAAGGGTAAGCGGCTAGCGCTGATTCACTATCTTCATGGTATTTCTCACCGTATAAAAGAGATTGCCGACAAGTTTAATGTTGATGTATACTTTCCAGCCCAACATATGCTCAACAGCATGTCCGCCAGAATGGTAAGTTGTCCTCGAGTGTGTTTATGTCGTCTAGTAGAACGTGCACAGTCAAGCACCGCATGCCGTTTGTCCCTTACCAAACTAATATCCAATGTTCTTTATTGGATTCTGTTGTTATGTGGTAAGAGTTATGTGGGGCTAACAGGGCGCAGCCTCAACATTTGCCTGCGTGAGCGCCATAGCTCTTTAAAGGGTGCGCCGTTTTCCCATTTGTCTGCCCAATGTGCCACCTGTGGTTGCACCCCAGAACTCTGAAGCACGACCACCGTTTTCGGACACACAGATTCTCGCATAAGAGAGTGAGGTGAAGCCCTCACTATCTACAAAAAATGGGGACACGTGTGTTGGCAAACCGTCCATTGCGTTACGTAATGGCCAGTTGATTTATTTGGATAAGACGTAATGATGTTACAAGTGTTGTATTTTTGCCATGTTCATAGGTTGCGTGCCATGTTTTGTTCTTCCTTCTTCCCTTTCTTTTTCTGTTTCGTTTGAATAAAGCACTCAGTAGCCAGTCAGCGCTCGTGTTGTTAAGCCTTTCTGTGTCCTTCGTCTTTTGCGCTGTTTCAAAATGAAACCAAACCAAGTAGCCCAACTGTACCTTCTGCTGATCTCTCATTGATGTTGATATCTCTGGCAGTACTGCTGCAATTTTGATTATTTTAACGCATGCAATATTCATGACAGCAGCGATACACAACGAACAAATTAAATGCAGAAGCTTGAAATTGTTTTTTTTAAACGAGCAACACTCTTCATTCGACATCACGAGCTTTGCAGCAATAATATAAGTTTCTTTAAGTACACTTGCTCTCTAATTAATGCATTTATTATTAATACAATACTTTCTCAGAGTTAGACGGTGTATATACCTGTATGTGTTTGGACCGTATACAGATTAAGATGTGCGCTTGCTTTATTAACAAATTCCGAAAGCTAAGTGCGCAATTGAAACCCTTACATATTAAATCAGCAAGGTGGGTAGTGCCTATTGAACACCGTTTATTTAGGTCAATGCATCATTTTATTCTTATGTGCGCGCCACTGCGCGCACATACCATTTAACTGACTGACGTCAGTAAGGGCCGGGGGTGTAATGAATCAAAGTAACTAGAAAAGAAGTTTCTGTCATGTACGAGAACTAGAGTATGTAACAGAACTGACCCTTTTATTCATTTTCAGACAAATGGGGCTGGCTTTTTTTCGTTCAGGTTTCTTCTTTGCTTGTTTGTGTCTTTGGTGCATTTCCTTTATGCCTTCTTCATCTCTTCAGGTTTATTGCATTGCCTACAAAATAGAAAGATGCAATTTATTTACGGCTAGGCAATAGTCATTTTCATACCGCAGAACTACCGTGGCGCCCTTAGCGGAGTATGCAGCTGTCGCACCACCTGTCGTGCGCGCCGCTCCGCAGAGTAGAGGATTCCTAGAGGAGAGAAAGGGGGGGGAGCGTAGGAGAGGATAGAGATGGGAATGGGACGCGCATGCGCTGTGGGGCTGTGGGACGCAGGAGGGGCGGACAAAGACCCCGCCATAAGCTGCTTCGCATCTATAATTCATCGTGAGCCGAGATTATAATGCACGTACCCACAATCCGAAGGCGTGCGTCTAAGCACTCGGCTATCCTAGCACGCTTGCAGAGCATCGCATAGTCTTGTATAGTGTAGTATAGCAAGGCGGTACGAAGGGCAACAATGGAGGATGGGTGAGAAAGAGGGGAGAGAGTAAATCAGAGTAGGGAAATTAAGAGAAAAAGATAAATAGAGAGAATGAATTAGAGAGCGATGGAAAGAGACCCTTCTGGCCTTTTACCGGTCTGCTATTTGTTCCTGTGCTGCCCTTCTCAGCGATGGCGAAAAAAAAAGACCCAGGAGCGTGTTTACTCGACGGTGGACACTTAACTCACCATGCTGGAATAACAGGAGAGACCGTGTTATGCAAACCGCGCCTGAAAATGTAAAAGTGCATGGCTATGCTAAATCGTTCGCGCATTTGTGCCTTCATAAAATATATGAAGTGTTTTTTTTTGCTTTCCTGTCGTAGGCACAAGTCGCACACGTCCTCGAAAATTTGAACTTTTGTAAAAATTTATTGTGCCTATACTTATGATTTTAGGGGCCTAAAACTGTGTTATGCCTGCCAATTTTTGGCGCCTAAAACCCGATTTTTTAGTGCCTAGAAATCCGGCCCCTAGTCATCAGAAGTAAGGCTATCAGCTGATACTTTTGGGTTCCATCTTGAGTAACTCTACAATTTGTGCGAGGCTTTAGCCGACTTAATGCCGCAAAGGCCAATGTATAGCTGAGCTGAGGGGAAGCCTCGGCCTTGAAATGTAGAGTGATGTAATGTTAACCGAGCAATGGCATGGTATAGCACTGAAGGAACCTCCTTTCTGTTTCCGGCGTGAAGACTGCAGGTCGGCGTGTGACTGACTGTTCTGACAGGGGTCTGTAATCACTGCGGGCCGACACTGCAGCTCCTTATTCTCAGTCGCGTATATATATATATAATTTCAAACAGAGAAAATTATTTTCTCCCACATCACCCGTTGCAATTAGCGCAACATTGTCGCTTATATCTTACCTAAGTCTTCGTAATCTCGAAAAAAATTCTTTTACCACGCCTCCGAAGGGCGGGTGTTGTGTTACAATAGCGTTGAATTTCGGTCAATTTTTTTTATCGCTTCTGAATTTTCCTCTTCTTGAGATACATAGAACCTACCAATCTAAATGACGGATAATTTCCTCTTTTTCTGGTTTTTGAGAGAGGCGATCTTAGCTTCCAGTCATCACGTGTTTTTTGTAAATTTACGAAATAACTTGACCGATAAATTGATGTGATCAATCCACTGCAAAATTATGCCGCTAATCCCGTAGCGCAATTGCGGATATTAATGCGTGGAAATATTTTTCTTGATATCATATAACTCTTGAAATGTAGGCATATAACTCTTGATGTTCAGGGACAACATCTGTACTCGACAATTTCGACAGCAAAAGCAAGGACAGCCAAATGGACAAAAAAAAAAAAAAAAAAGTGGTTGATGCATGCGGTGAAGTAAGCTTTACAGGAACATACCACAGCGCTTTGAAGGCTCAAGATACGCCACTGCAGACCGCGTTCTCCTGCTGAAATGCGGTCCGCACAACTTTTCTGTTCACAACTTTAGAAGTGATACTCTGTACCACTTGCTTCGACCGTTTCATCCCAAAAATCTCGTTGATGCAATCGCGAGATGGTGCCTTCATGAGGCAGTGGGACAGTGTTTTCCCACTTTGAAAACACTCTCATGAGTCAGCGGGACATAAGTGTCCCACTTTTTTTCAGTAAACTACTGGCTCGATTTTGATGCAATTTGTTTCATACTATTTCTTTCTAGTTTATATCAATAAAGCACAGCCGGTTTTTATATCACCATGTCAAAAATATAGGACGACCTACAAAGGGTTAATTAACTTCTTAAATATTTACTTGAGGGCATGCGGCCAGTTGATGGCATACATATATTTTTAAAAAATTGAAGGACACTTTGTACATTCTAAAGTGTGTTCGGCGAAAGCGTGTGGCCATTCCACTGATTATGCCATGTCTTTTTTCTTTTATACTCTCAGTGGGGTAAGACACAAACCGAATGGGTGCGTGTTTTTTTCTTTAATTTTTTACCGCGAATCGCAGCAAGACGCGAGACTCATCTTCCTCCGTTCGCATGCGTTAGTATATTCTCGCGCTTTGCGCATCGTGCAAACGCCATCCGCATTCCAGCTCTTAAATTGACGGACCCTTTGTAATTTGGAAAGCGTATTCCGTGAACGCCTGGGTCCATTGAGACGGCGTCGGTCAGAATGATTGCAAACTCTGGGCACAGCGACACTACGCAAGCAAAGCGCGAGCGCTATAGAGTCCGACGCGACCGGCGTCCGTCTGCGCATCCCGGCGGCCACCTGGCTCCGTGCCAGAGCTCGGACGGACGGACGGACAGACGGATGGATGGACGGACGGACGGACACCGGACGGACACCGGACGGACACCGGACGGACGTGAGCATGAGACATTAAAGGCTTTCGCCTTAAAGATTACACCATCTCCTGCTAAAGGAAACCATGTGTAGATGCGAAGCAGCGGTCGCTAACGCTTACACTGGCGGCGGCGTTGACGCTGGCGCTCATCGCAGCGTTGCACAGGAGAGAAACCTGGGGGGCGCAAAGCACGCAGTGATGGACCGGTGTTTCCTACTGAAACATCCCAATCGCTGCTAATGGGCAATGAGAGACAGCAGACTCGGTCTGGACACAGAGACCCGCAGTCCGCTTTTAGTTAACGCGCACGCTGCGAATTTTTTATCGTTCGACAACGCACAGGAGAAATCTCCCATCGGCACCACCTTGCAGGTCAGGATCCATTGCCATATATACGGGGTGGCCAGTGAACGGTTGTGCAGCGCGAGCAGTCGGTTTTTTCAACCAACAAACTCGCTAGCAGACGCTGCCTGCGTCGGCGTCGCGAGGTAAGAGAGGGGGGAGCGTAGGAGAGGGCAAGATGCGCATGCGCAGTGGGGGGTGTGGACGCCGCGGGCAGGGATGCCTAGAGGAGAGAGGGGGGAGCGTAGGAGGGGAGAGAGGGAGGGGACGCGCATGCGCAGTGAGGGTGTGGCCTCCGCGGGGAGGGATGCCTAGAGGAGAGAGAGGTGGAGATGAGGTTTTTTATTTTTAATTTTTTTTAATGGGTTGGCGCATGAGCAGTGGGGGTGTGGACGGACGGACGGACGGACGGACGCCGGACGGACACCGGACGGACGTGAGCATGAGACATTAAAGGCTTTCGCCTTAAAAAATTGGGGGGACCTTTAAGCTTCGCCTTTAAGAGTTCAATGCGATAGTGATATCATGTCTCTAGTACGTACTTCAATCACCTAGTTTGCATACTATGAGCATGCTTTAAACCACGAGCAATAATGCGCGGGAAATGTTTTCGAAGTTGCTATGCATCCACTACGTGGTATTATGGGAATACCCGCAGTAACGTTTGTGCCTTTTGTAATGGGAGGACAGTTTTGCACCACAATTTCATTATGATATTCACATCATCTGACGCCCGATGGCACTGTATGCTTGTACCACGCAATTTTACTGCGATATTACATGTTGTGTTGTGACGCCTGTACACAGAACGTGCGTGTTTGTAAAGCATGAAAGTTTTTTTCACTGCATTTTCAAGCAGAGGAAGTTATTTTCAATGTAATCACAGCAGAAGCGTGGCTGTGTGGTAGAACACCTGCTTGCCATGCAGACGGTCTGGGTTCGATCGTTAATGGGACTCGGAAATTATTACAATTTATTTTATTTGCATCTTTTTCGACTGTTTGGTCACGGAAAAGATTATGATTTTTCGCTCACAACCAACGCCACCGATGCCACCGACGCCGGAATTTCTTCTGAACGAGCTCTTTGACGCTATTGCGTTAAAAATCATAATTGTTTCACGTAGTTCGACATATTCATCATCGAACATGGCGGGCACGATCGAAACTGATTGCGACCGGTGCGCACGAAGCGCGGCGAAAGACAGGCATGACGAGTGACAGTGAAGTGACGAAACGTAAAGGAAGGGGTGGCAAAGCGGAATCTGGTCAGAAATATTGGCAAGAATTCCGAAATAGGCCAGTAGACAGTTTAATATTTGCGTGCAATGGGTGGTGCTTATCCATTTCTTTCTTAAACTAGGAAGAGGCACGAAAAACTATTTCTATTGTCTTCAACAAGAAGCATCGAAGTGGCCGTCACAGAGTTTCATCCTTCTCAGATAAAGTAAAGGTTGCTATCCCGGTTTTCCTGTGCACGGTTCGACAAAAAGAGGTAAGCCCGAAAGACTACGTGCAAACATAAGGCGATGCGGCGCTGTGAGATGACTTGCAGGTTTTCACGAAAACACATGACCATGGCTCTGTGCGTCGCTATGTCGCTTCTTGCGACCTGTGTCAGCGACGGAAGACGCCTGCCTTGCGTCCTGCTGGTTTGCTTCAGCCAATTGAAGTCCCTTCAGAGCCATTCTTCCGTGTGGGCCTCGACCTACTCGGCCCGTTCCCTATTTCTACCAAAGGGAACAAGTGGATAGCCGCCGCAACAGATTATGCAACAAGATATGCCATTGTGCGAGCGATACCGACCAGCTGCGCTACAGATGTTGCCGACTTCCTACTCCAGGACGTCATCCTGCACCATGGCGCCCCTCGACAGTTACTAACGGATCGTGGCCGTTACTTTTTGTCGAAGGCCGTCGATGACCTGCTCCACTCCTGTTCTACTGAACACAAGATCGCTACCGCGTACCACCCTCAAACGAATGGGCTCACCGAGCGCCTGAACCGCACTCTAACAGACATGCTTGCAATGTACGTTTCCGGTGATCACCGTGACTGGGACGCCGCCTTACCATACATTACTTTTGCTTATAATTCGTCCCGTCACGACACCGCCGGATTTCCGCCATTCTACCTTTTGTATGGTCGCGACCCTGTCTTGCCCTTCGACACGTTGCTACCCTCTGGCGTACGATCCTCAACGACTGATTACGCCCGCGATGCAATCACCTTGGCCGCCCATGCCCGAGAGGTCGCTCGTCATCGCCTCACAGCGTCGCAAGCTTCCCAAAAACGACGCTACGATCATCAGCACCGAGAAACACAATGTTCTCCGGGCTCTCTTGTTCTCCTCTGGACGCGCTCACGTCGTGTCGGATTGGCGGAAAAGCTTCTTTCCCGTTACTCTGGTCCGTACAAGATCTTGCGCCAACTGTCTGACGTGACGTACGAGATCGCACCAGCCGACGTGTCTTTGCTACCTCACATCAGCAGCGACGTTCTTCACGTCGCCAGACTCAAGCCCTATATGCCCACACTAACTGATGCTCCATGATTTGCACCGCGACGGAGCTAAACCCGCCGGGAGGGTGATGTTGTGGTAAAGAGAACGAGGAAGCTCGCTCAGACTCGAGGAAGACGACGTCTCTTATCGCCGCTTGGGCAACAGATATAGTTACCGTAAATACACCAACTCTGCACTCGTGTGCCTGCTTTCTTCGTGCAACAATATTCATCCAAATTGTACTGATGGAAGGCTTCATCGATGTTTCGTAAGGCTTGGTACGTAATACCGTCTTCACCTGGGGCAGTGCGGCGACATGATATGCACAGCGCGTGGCGCAACTCCTCGAGAGTAAAATCTGCCTCATCCATCCGACAGGCAGGACCAACGTAAAACCTTGTGGTATCGGGACTTATTAGGGAATCAAGGTCGCCGTTTGCGTGGTTCAACCACATTTGTCGGCAGAGGCAAGGAAAATTCTACCATCGACCTTGCAATATCAACCAGAGATGTGTACTTTGCCTGGTCATGTGAAGCTGACCCATGGGACTCGGATCACCTACCGATTTGGTTGGCTCCGGAACATACTCTCAGCCGTCAGAGACATCACATTATCGAGAACATATACCACTTCACCCATCGATGTTCATAGGCAACGAACCGCTTTTTAAACATCAGTCTGTGTTGGCGTTTTTAAAAGAAATTCATAGCTTTAACGTTATATACCCTGGCAATCCGTAGCGCAACCTCTGAAAAGAGGTTGTTGCTCCGGCAGCTGTATAAAATAGTCACCTACCTCCCTGCCTTTGGCCTCAAAGGCCTTGAGCAGGCATTCGTGCTATTTTACGTTTCTCACTTGTAGGTATCATACTCACTCGCAACTCATTCCAAACCCATAGATCACATCACGTATCACCACCATAATTTTATACTATATACACAGCTTTTACGCTTCTATATAGCGCGTGATTTTAGGCCTCTATACAGCCGTAATTCACCCTGTCATCGAATCATTGGCCATCGCTAACACCACATCAAAGACATGGCGCTCTTTGGCCACCCATGGCCCTTGCGCCATAAAACCCCACTAATCATCAGCCGTCAGAGAGCCGTCTACAGAGTGACAAACTGGGACAAGTTTCGTCGGCTGCTTTCCGAGGCGCCATCACATGACAAGCTGTTCAAACTGGTGAGCGAGTGTTTACAAGCTACATTGCGTCGAGTGAGAAGCTTAAATAATCAAAACTCTGATCTTAAGCTTTTAAGGCTATACGTGCATGTCGACGCCACGCCTACAGGAGGGCCCAGCGCTCTAAAAGGAGATCAGATTGGATGGTGTATAACAGCTTAGATTCAACCATACGGCGGCATACAAAACAAATCCGTCGAAAGAGCTGGGCTGCACTTTGTAGTTCGCTGCATACGGCAAGCGGCTTTGGAAATGTATGGCGCATACTGAAAGCTCTCCGAACTCGTGGTATCTGCAGGAATCCAATTGCAGCTTTGTGCATAACGACTGGACGGTCTCCGAAAGTTCTTGCGGAAGAGTTCGCCGACCTCATTGCTTGTCCTATGTCATAACGCAAACGGCGACCTTGATTCCCTAATAAGTCCCTATACCTGTTTTACTGTGGTCCTGCCTGCCGGATGGATGAGGCAGATTTTACTCTTGAGGAGTTCCACCACGCGCTGGCAATATCATATCGCCGCACTGACCCAGGTGAAGACGGTATTACTTACCAAGCTTTACGAGACATTGCTGAAACCTTCCATCAGTACATTTTGGATGAATATAACAAAGTGTGGCAAACATCTCTGACCCCTGCTGAATGGAAATCATCTATCGTGAAACCAATCTTAAAGCCCGGGCGCCCTGCAAAACTTCTGAAGTCATACAGGCCCATCTCACTAACTTCTAATATTATGAAACTGATGGAGCGAACGGTACTGTTTCGCCTAGATGGCAGACTACATGAGTTAAAATTTTCCCCTGATGTTACGAGCGACTTTCGTTGGCATCGTTCAACCATCGATACCATCGCAGATCTCGCGTCATCGCTTGAGGCTGCTCGAACAAACAGGCACTCAGTATACGTGATATTCCTGGACGTACAACAAGCCTTTGACTCGGTGCCACATGAGGCGATTGTTCTCGCACTTGTGGCTGCAGGAATTTCGGGTCGGTTGCTTAATTTTGTGCGTAACTTTCTATCGAAGCGCAAAATGAAGGTACTAGTTGGAGGAGTAACGAGTGAATCGCGCACTCTTAGGTGCGGTGTCCCTCAAGGCAGCGTTTTATCGCCGCTTCTCTTCAACAGCGTGCTTGCTGTGCTGCCGAGCCGATTACCTCAAGAATATGAGTTCCCAATACACATAGCCATCTATCCTGACGACATCGCACTGTGGATCAGTGGTCCTTCACAGCAGCGTCCACGTCTTCGAGGAATTTTGCAGAGAGCGCTGGATACGACTACAAAATACCTGGAAGAAGTTGGTCTTCAGATTTCACCTGTGAAGTCAGCCGCCATTGCTTATCTTCCAAGGCAACGTGCTCGAAGAAGCATGAGCCGGCTGTACATCGGAGACACACCAATAGAGTAGGTACAACAACGTCGTTGCCTGGGTGGACTTATCGATGACCGCCTGTCTTGGCACGCTGCTGTTATCTCCGTGAGGCGGAAATCACAGTCGCTCCTGAAATATGTGGCCGCCTTGACTGCTAGGGGTGCTGGCTGCAACCAGATGACAGCGCTACAAGTGTATCAGTCAACTGTGCTCGCTGGATTGACGTACGCTTTGCCTGTTTTGAATGTGCCGCCTAGTTTGATGTCTCAACTTGAACGAGACCATCGTGTTGCCCTCCGAAACATACTTGGTTTGCCTCGCCAGGCGCAATCTGTTACTCTACTCACCGAAGTGCACCAGTTGCCCCTGAGGCTGCAGACTGATGAAAGAGCGTTGCACCATATCCAGCGCATGTACAGAGCACCAAACGGTAATGCACTTATTAATCGCCTCACTCAGCGCCCGAACTCTCGCATGGGGAAAATGGTGGCATTGTTTACCACGATTGCTGGCAGGCCAGAAGATTCCACTTCCTTGACAACTCCGAAAAAGCGCAACAAATGCATCTTCCCCGTTTATCTTTCAATTCACGGAATAGTAGGAAAGTCTGACCAGCCTGTTTCGGTACTATTTAAGTTGGCCCAGTCGCACCTATTTGGAAATTTTCACGATTACCTTCAAGTTTTTACAGACGCATCTGTACACAATGGCGGCCAAGGTGGCTCTGCATCTTTCTTTTGCCCTACGACAAACATACGGCGGGTGTTTCGTATACCGCTTCCATCGTCATCAACAACTGCGGAATTAGCTGCGATTGATGTTGCTCTGAAATACGTACAAGAGGAATCAGGAGCATCGAAGGTTATCATACTTACAGACTCTCGTGCTGCCCTTTGCAGATTGTTGAGAACAGACTCCAATGGCCCAATTATGTGCAGCATCGTTAAATCTGCCTCAAAACTTATTACTCGTGCGGCATCCCTCATTAGCCAGTGCATAACTCCACGTGTTGGTTTTCCGGGGAATGAAGAGGCCGATCATCTCGCTTCAAGTTGAGCCCACAACGAGTGTGACTGCTAGGAAATTTAATGCCTGTTTGACAACGCTCGTCTGCTGATCCGCCGACATCTAAAGCAGCACCCCGACCAACGTGTCGCCAGAGAATTGTTCCCTCCTCGTATTCGTAGTCGTGGATTGCCTCGTCGTGACATAGCCCTGTTATATAAGTTAAGAGTTGGTGCTGTATCAGTGCGCGAACCATTATATTGTCAAGGACGTGCGTACAGTCCGTTATGTTCGTCGTGTGGCTCCTGCGAGACACTTGTTGACGTAGCGGGCATCGTTTTCGTGATGATTTGCGTGTTCCGAAGTAAATAGAAATAAAGACACGTCAACAATACAAACTTGTATATTCTACACAACAGCATCGCGAGGCGAACGAGGCAGCAGCGACGAGGCGACTGACGAAACCCGGGCACGGTCGCTGGGACGCACGTGCTTCTTGCGTAAACAGAGACGGTCGGCGAAGGTCCGAGGTGCGCTGACTGTAGCTGGTGTTCACCGACCGCATTCGGCAGGCGCACAGGAAACACTTCACGGCGTCAACGTGGTTTGTTGAACCCTGACTGCGTTCCCTCTGATGTGCTGCTATATAGCCCCCCCCCCCCCCTAGTGAAGGAGCCCGCTGAAAGGAGGGAGCCTGAACGATACAGAAAGACGCTCCCTGGTTGCAGCGATGGGAGAGGGGAGAAAATGCGATGAAGTGGTGGAAACGGAGACGGAAGGTGTGGCGCAGTCGGGAATACCATGGGGCAGTAGCACTTTGACGATGGCTGCTTTAAGGCGGCCGATAGAGACGGCATCGTGACGACCGTTCAAATCAAGCGTGTAGAACTTCTTACTGCGCTTACTGACGCGATAAGGTCCATTGTAAGGTCGCTCAATGGCTTTCGGACTGAGTCTCGACGCACAAACACATGTGTCGCTGTTTCCAAGTCAGTAGAAATGTAGGTAGAAGCACGGTGTTGTAGGCGAGGGTGTGGGGCAGAAAGATTTCGCATAGCGGAACGCAGCTGCACCACATACTCGGTAGGGTCATGGCAAGGCGAAGGAGTTGTAGCATCGAAAAGTTATCCGGGAAGACGGAGCGGTGAACCATAGGTCAACTCAGCAGGTGTGCTCTTCATGTCCTGCTTTAACGTCGCCCTAAGGCTAAGCAAAACAAGTGGCAGGGAAACTGTCCAGTTGACCGTGTCAGGGTTGCACCTTCAAGGATGCTTTCAGGGTTCGGTGAAAATGCTCGACCAAGCCGTTAGCGATGGGGTGGTATGCTGTTGTGCGAAGCCGCGAACTTCGCAGCAAAACCATTAGCTTCTTGAAAAGAGCGGATTCGATCTGTCGACCGCGATCGGTAATGACAGTAGACGGAACGCCAAAACGTGACACCCAACCCGACACAAAAGCTTTTGCGATTGTTTCGCTTCTGATGTCGGGGATGGGAAACGCCTCTGGCCACCGAGTAAAATGGTCAATACATATCAGCAGGTGGGTCTTTCCATCGGATGGAGGCCATGGTCCTAGAATGTCCGGATGAAATTTGTCAAAACGCTCTGAAGGTGGTGTGAAGGAGTCGTACGGTGGCCATGCATGACGGTACACCTTGGACTGCTGGCATTCTAAACAACTGCGGGTCCGCGCACGAACGTCTTTGTTAATTTCCCGCCAGACAAAAGGCTGGGTGATAAGGTGTTGAGTAGCACGGATACCAGGATGAGAGAGGGTATGCAAAGAGTCAAAAACAGTGCGTCGGAATTCGCTCGGAACAATTGGTCGAGGATTGCCGGTAGACATGTCGCACAGAATGGGAACGGTGCAGGACGGAACAGTAACTTCACGAAACTAGAGTGTTCCAGGGGATAGGCGAAGTTGAGCGATTTCTTCGTCTTTTGTTTGCGCTGACGCAAGGGCACTGAAATCGACAGTTGTTGGCGCTGCGGCGCAAGATACGGGAGCTGTCAGGCGAGAGAGCGCATCGGCTGCAGCATTCGCAGATCCTTGCACGTGCCGGAGATCAGTTGTGAATTCCGCGGTGTAAGCAAGGTGACGACTCTCACGGGGTGAAAACTTGCTGCTCGCAGATTTGATGGCATACGTCAACGGCTTGTGATCCGTGGCGATGAAAAAACATCGGGCTTCAAGGAAATGCCTGAAGTGACGCACACCCATGTAAGCAGCCAGGAGTTCACGTCCGAAAGTGCTGTAGCGGCTTTCGGTGGGTGAGAGCTTGCGCGAAAAGAAAGCTAGCGGCTGCCACGATCCGTCAACAAACTGCTGTAAGGCGGCTCCGACTGCCACATCTGACGCGTCTGTCATGAGGCAGAGTGGAGCTTCTGATGTTGGATGAACAAGAAGGGTGGCGTCTGCGAGCTGTGTCTTAACATCCTCGAAGGAGCTGGACGCATTCTCAGACCATGTAATGGGACTACACTTGTTTTGTTACACTGTAGCAGATCGGTAAGGGCTCGGATGTGGTCAGCACAACGGGGAATGAAATGCCGATATAAATTGATCAGTCCCAGGAAGTCTCGCAGTTTTCGCAAGGAAGTTGGCTTTGGAAAATCCCGAATCGCTTGCACTTTCGCAGGGAGCGGTCGGATTCCATGACGATCAACACGGTGTGCGAGAAAGTCAAGTTCAGGCACGCCGAACGTACGCTTGGCCTTGTTGACGATTAGGCCGCACTCGGCAAGGCGTTCGAAGATCTGTCGAAGATGTGAAAGGTGTTCGTCTGCGTTGCGGCTAAAATGAGCAGATCATCGATGTGCTCAAAGCAAAATGGTAGGCCTCGGCTGACTGTGTCTGCGAACCGTTGAAATGTTTGAGCGGCGTTACGGAGACCAAAAGGCATTCGTAGGTATTCAAAAAAGCCGAAAGGTGTTATGACAGCAGTGTTGGGAATGTCCGAGGGTTCGACAGGTATCTGATGATACGCCTTGACCAGGTCTATCGTCGAAAAGATGGTTGCTCCATGCAGTGGTGCTGTGAAGTTCGCGATGTTAGGCGGTGGGTAGCGATCAGGAACGGTGGCGTTGTTCAAAGCGCGGTAGTCGCCGCAGGGTCGCCAGTCACCTGGCGACTTCTTGGACACCATGTGCAGCGGAGAAGCCCAAGGACGTGATGAAGGTCGCACAAGCATGTGATCAAATTCAGCTCGGGCCACTTTGAGTCGGTCGGGTGCGAGACGTCGTGAACGACCATGGACGGGTGGTCCTGAGGTAATAATGTGGTGGGTAACATCGTGCTTGACGGGACACTGAAAATTGGACGGGCGAAGTAAGCTGGCAAAGTCATCGAGTAACTGTTCGTACGGTCACGAAGGTGGCGTGTTGATAACAGCGGTGATGCCGGTTGCTGATGCTATACATTGCACCGTGAGGTGTGTCTTAGCATCGACAAGACGCTTGCGGGCGATGTCCACGAGCAGGTCGAAACGACGAAGGAAATCCGCTCCAAGAATTGGGTGAGCCACGTCCGCCACGAGGAAAACCCAACGGAAAACACGACGGAGTCCAATGTTCAGTTGAGTGCGCGTTCACCGTAAGTCACGATGGTAGTCTTGTTGACGGCTTGCAGTGTAACTGCAGATCGGCGATTCTTCGGAAATGCAGGTGAGGGTGGAACAACGCTAACTTCGGCTCCCGTGTCCACGAGGAAACGGAGCCCAGATGCTTTGTCCAAAACGAAGAATAAGCGGCTGCTTGCTGGACCGCCACCACTCGCCGCTTCTAGTGGTGAGTTGGGGTGTTTTCCGAGAAAGTGCAGGGAGATTTGCACTTCCGGGCAGCTGCACCGAAGGTACGGTGATACCAACACTCGCCGGGGCACGAAGATCGGGATGAGGAGCGCCGTCGGGAAGAGGAGCGGTGGCGTGAGGAGGACCGAGTATGCGCAGATAGCGCAGCGATCTGTACAGATAGTTGTTCGATCTGGCTGTGAAAGTCGCCGCGTAGGGCTCGCAGGTCCGTTGGCGAAGGGTGAGATGCCTCACTTGCCGCGGAAGTGGGAGCGATCGCGGAAATGGTTGGGGAGTCGCAATCCATCACAGAGTCGGCAAGTTGCGCGAGCTTTTCCAACGACAATGCAGCTGCAGCGGCGAGCACCATACGGGCAGTGGGAGGTAGGCGCTGTAAGAAGAGCTCCCGGAGCAGGTCTTGATCGAAAAAGGCCTCGTCACCGAGAAGCTGCTGAAGACGGGGCAAAAGCTGTGACGGCTTGCGGTCGCCCAGTTCTTCAGCAGAAAGCAGCTGTTGGAGGCGCTCCCTTCAGGGTTGCCGTTGGTGGCTACTTTGCGCCAAATTGGCTACTTTTCGACCCCGTGTGGCAACAAAAATTTGCAGTTGGCGCCATGGCTATTTTCTGGCTACTTTTAAAGTGCTAATTTGGCGCATTAGTAGCCATTTGTTCTCATTTTTGCAGACGAAACACATTGTTTTTAAGCTTTTCTCTCGCTTCAGCGGCCGCGTACGGTCATCCTCCAGCCACCAGTAGGCTGGTGCGCATCGAGGCACCCTTACGCGACGCTTAGCGCGTCTCCAAATACGGAGTGGCGAAGTTGCGTGCATGTTGACGAACACGTGGCCAGCTCGGTGCTCAAGCTTCCCGCCATCTATTGTAATGCTACTCGCAAGTTTTACGAATAATTCTGATGCGCAGTGCGTGTTCTCGTGTAAACTTGGGAAAACAGACATCTGCAACAAAATTTAGCTGGCCTGTTCATCTACAACCAGAATTTGGTCTGCAGCTTCAACGAAAATCTGTTTCAACTTTACATGTTCCTTCTGACTTGCTGAGTGGAATATTCTAATTTAACTTTGTGTCTGGGAAGAACTCATATTTTCTACATAAAATATATGCAAGCGTAATTAATTTATTATGATTCGTTCACTTAATTTATTTCCAACTTATCGGTGGCTTTCTATGCTATTACTTATTCAAAATGGTATCATTTATTGATCAATGCTAAAGAATCTACTCATAGTACCATTTCTGTTCAACTTGGCTACAAATTTGGCGATAATATTAAATGGCATGGCTACTTTGGCTACTTTTGGCTTAAGTTCTGGCTCCTTTTCAAGTCTACCCAACGGCAACCCTGGCTCCCTTTCTGATGACGAAGTTCGCTTCAGAAGCTCGGCCGACAACGTGTCATAGGGTTTCGTCTCGGGTGGGGCAAGAATGAGGTCTCTGATGTCGCCGGCGATCTCCGGTGGAAGTGCGGAAACCACGTGGGGGAAATTTTGATGTCTGAGACGTTATTCGGGCCGTCACAAACTGGCTGTTTACTTGGGCCAGCCAGAGACGGATCAGCAGGCCAGAATTTCGGAAGCCGAAAAGCGACAGCGGAGACTCCTTGCGTCGCTGCGAATTCGGGGGGATGCTTGTCTGGAGTCTCCGGTGGTTTCCATTGTTGTCGCCGTCAGAAATGGTTGCGAAATTTCGACAGACCGTGGTCACCAATTTGTAGACGTAGCGGGCATCGTTTGCGTGATGATTTGCGTGTTCCGAAGTAAATAGAAATAAAGACACGTCTACAATACAAACTTGTATATTTTACACAACAGCATCGCGAGGCGAACGAGGCAGCAGCGACGAGGCGACTGACGAAACCCGGGCACGGCCGCTGGGACGCACGTGCTTCTTTCGTAAACAGAGACGGTCGGCGAAGGTCCGAGGTGCGCTGACTGTAGCTCGTGTTCACCGACCGCATTCGGTAGGCGCACAGGAAACACTTCATGGTGTCAACGTGGTTTGTTGAACCCTGACTGCATTCCCTCTGCTGTGCTGCTATACACTAAAATACATAATTTTAGAGTGTCCAACATTCGCTGCGCAGCGAGCACTGCTCACGAAGGAATATGGACTTATTAAACTTGGGTGCAGGACACTTGATGATTGCCTGTTCCCGGGAGGATGTGCTACTACGTGTGACCAGGCTCATCGAGCCCTACTAAATTTCTTAAAGAAAACCAATTTGGCCTCGCGCCTATAGACATTATTCCATGTGACTACTTATTTGTGTTTAGGTCTGTGTTATTTGTTTTGTTTGTTTTTATTTCCTCTTCTATCTCTCTCCTTTTCTTCCCTCACGTCTTCCTTTCCCCTGTGTTTCCCCTTCCCGAAAGAGCAGGCAGGCGTTGTGCCCCTCTAGGTAGCAGTTGTCAGCTGTTCCCTCCCTATTTCCTCTGTGTGTTCGTGTTTTCTATGTATGCAAACCAAATAATAATCGTTACGCAATTCGAATTTTGTGAAGCTTGGTTGTTACTTTACTGTTCTAAAACGCTTTTTACACAGGTTAACGAGATTCCTTAACCGACATGAAGCCTACATAAGATTAGTTTGCAACACAGTTTCAAGCACCGGCGTAGCTCAGTAGTAGAGTGCCGGGTTGCCACGCAGAGGGCACGGTTTCGATTCCCATTCTGTCATAGGTGTCTCTTATTTATCTAGTTTTTTTTTCTTTATTTCGCGCGATAGTGGTTACGGACCGCGACGGCGACGGCGGACAACTAGGGCGCATAAACGGCCCTTGCGATCTCATAACAGCTTTCGTTGTAAAAGAACCATGTATTCGCGGAAACGTATTACGTCACCATTCACCGCTTTTCCCAAGCCATTTCTGGGCTACTCCTGCTCTGTTTCAGTGCTATTTGATGTTTTTGTTAATTTCCAGTTTCTCCTGGGCGTTCACTGCTATTAGCGTGTTGTGCCTCTTGTGACCAATATAAAAAGTTTGAAAGCTGCGAGAAAAAGAAGACAAATGGATTAAATTGTCACAGAATAGAGTGGTGTTTAAAAAGGAAGACCCTCCCCTCTGGCCGCCCACCTTCTCCAGGCGGCCTCATGGCGCTTTGAACCTCACTCCATCTGCATAGCTCATGCCGCTGCCTGCGCCTCTCTCTCCAAGGCCGTTACCCCCCTACGGCTCCACGTCCCCCCCCCAGACACCTCAGCTCTTACGCAGTACCGCGAAATCCTAGATTATTACCGAACCTCGCACCGTCTTTACCCAGACCCTACACGGGGCCTCCCTAAAGCGGACCAGTGACTTCTGAGACGCTTGCAGACGAACACCTTCTTTTGTCCTGCGGCCGCGCAGCATTTCATGCCGGCTATATACGGCTACTGTGCGCATTGTGGGGTGCTGGCCGACACCTGCCACATGATTGCAGTATGCCCGCCATACATATTCCTTTTTCATCCCCCCCTTCCCCCCCTACCCACAAGAGAGGCTTGGGAGGAGTTTCTGCTTGGCTGCTCTACCCGGGACGCACAGCGCTCCTTGGTGGCCCGCGCCCGAGCAGCGATCCTTTCCACTGGACTGCCGGAGTAGGGAGACCACCCAAGTGCATTTTTTGTGCAACTCTCTGTACTTTTCTAAATAAACGTTTTCCACCACAACCACTTATGCGTCAGGATTCTTTGCATAATTTTCTGACTATCTAAATAAATATATTGCTGTGAAAACATCAAAATCATTTTCCTGAGTTTGAGCTTTCGAGAAAGCTAACCTGTTAGAACAATTATCAATTCCTAACTGCTTCTTCGATAGCTGCTTAAAAGATGGCTTGTATACTGAAGATTTGTCACAAACATGATAAGCTATTTTCCTGAACTTTAAGGAGTATATAACACTCAAACTCTTTTCAGGTGTGTGAGAGAACATGAGTATTTATTTCAGAATGCTGACATTTTTCACAGAAACGATTCAAGAAATACATGCTTGGCCCTACCCTGGACAGCAAACCATCTAGAAGGCATCTTCTACATGGTTCGCGAGAGCGCGCGCTGTTCGAAAGGATGTCGTTTGGGACAGTGCGCGCTCTAGCTCGGGCTTTTGGTTTTGTCGCTGCCACATTGTGAGACCTGCGCCAGTATCTCTGACTGCGTGGTATTTCTTGTCCGAAGACGTTATTTACGCGCGTGACAACATATATCAACTGCAGTGGACTCGGGCTTCTCCATGACATCCTCGACGGCACTGACCACAACCGTCTCAGGCACGTCGGCTTCTTGCATGGAGGTAGCACTTAGAGCACTTTGCTTGTGGCAAATGTCCACGCGTTCGCATTCCAACATCTGCCGTGACGTCCAGGGATATGTGTCCGCCTGGTCAAGGCCCATCTTTTTCAGCATAACCAGACATGCCTGGGTAGTGGAGTGGTGGGGAATCCATCGAATTAAAGGCATCCGTGGAACGGTATGGATGCTCTGCTAGGGCATCCAGTACGACAGGTGCTGGTGACGTCTAGTGCCCAAGCGATGATGAGTATGAGGGCAGGTTTTCCGATAGATGTGGATGGCAGATGCTCTCGACCGCTGGCAGGGATGCTTTGGCGTCCGTTGCTGAGGCAGAGTCACAGCACAGCTTGAGTACGGTGTTTGTGAGATGTCCAGCTGAACAGCTGTTTGCCAGTGAGCTGCAGTTCGCAGTTGCAGCCTCGAGGTGGTGCAGCTCCTGAGCTCCGTCCTCGGTAGGGATCGAGTTGGTCTCAGTGGAGGCCCGGGGAATTCGGCCGAAAGCGGCCATCAGGGCTGCACTCCATTCCGCCCAGGACTACTGCCTCACGCCTTCGTATTTACCACGCCGCGGCACCATCCCAAAGCCGCTCTACGGCCACACACCATTTCTGCGGTTCCGTAAAAGCCTCACGAGCCCAGATAGCATTCACGGTCGCTACCCAGTTGTCGGCGTCGTTCTGGAAGCCGTAGTGCTTTGGTATTTCGCGGGTGGCAGGCGGCAATACAAAGAATGCCGATCCAAAGCAGCCCACCTGGTGACAGAGCTGCATGAGGGTACTCCGGAACTATCTGCGTTGCTCAGGTGGACTGGCCTCAAGGTCATATGAGGCGGCTATATCTAACATGGCGTTGATGGCGGACAATGCTGGCAACATGTCAGGGGCAAGCTCGGAGATTGACGCTGTGAATGCGTTAATCTCGACGCGGAGCTGCGTGATGGCACGCAACAGCTCCATGGCGCTGTCGGATAAGGCGCCCGGACAGCGATGGTTCACGTCCGCAGTGTGTGCGGTGGTGGCAATACTCACTGCGGCGACATGCACGTCCATGGAAGCCTGAACAGCGTCCCTTGGATGATCACACAGTGAAAAAGTTGTGGGCACGGGATGTACGCCACGGGAAGCATGCGTGACGTTTTCAGACGAGAGCAGCACGTGCGCATACTTAGAGGAAGGTGGTAGCATGGTGCCTGTCATGTTGTACCCTGAAACCACCGAGGAGGCATGGACGCCGTCCACGAGTCCTTAACCATGAATCCCGCCGCCGTGAGCACCTGGACCACCGCTTAATACGCGAACTACGCCCATCGTTCACCGGGCGCCTCATTCAACAACAGAGCGGACATGTTACGTGTCCTAACGGCACTATCTTGCCATCTCGACCACCTGTCGTCGTGGAACTCCAGGCTTTCACCTGCCGCTTCACCATCGTCGGCTGTTTGGGCAGTGCCGGTGTTCCGCGGCTTTCAGGACAATGTCTTCGAGTAGATTTCCACCATCAACTCTCTCGGCACCCTCCATGCTTGGCCAGAAAATCTCAAGTGGCTCGTGGCCATCGACCGCCTTCGAGATGCCGCCAAGGCGTGGCATGCTTACGAAGGGATCACGCAAAGATCCTGGACAGAGTGGTGCGCCCGATTGACAAGTATATTTCGCCCATTTTTCGATGCTTGCGACCCCTTTCCTGCTGACCAAGACTCTAACAGTCATGAAAGCTGCGAGGAACACAACCTCGATGGTGCAGCTCGGGTGTCGACGAATCTGCCCTCCGTTGAAGATCGTGCTCCCTTGGCGCACCCCCCTTGTTTGCCCGTCGGTGCCCTCGAGCCCAACAACGGAGAGCTTCTGCGGCTGCTCTAGAAAAGACGTAGGAAGCAATGGCTGCACTCCGCTGCTCGTCTCCGCCCCCGCGCCTGTATCCGACGCCATAACATCGCTAAGGGAGGCCGAGACCACTACTCATGCAGCGCAGTTGGAGAAGCGGGCGCCGTATTCGACGTCGCAGGGACGCGCGCAGATGCTGGCTCTTGTCGTGTTTAGCATGCCTCCAGTACAGGCACCGAAAGAATTCCTGCCTTCCATTGCAGCGCTCGCCAACCCACTGGGGCCGCTTCCTCGCCTTCTTCAGAAGCTACCTACCCAATGTCCCCTCTATCGACTTGCGGTACATGATACAAAAAAGGAGAGAACATGTTGTCAACAGGAACCCATCCGGAAGCTGCCAGGACGCGCCTCTCTCTCCTCGGTGGGGAGATAAGGGAAGTCAGAAAACAAAACTTTAAGAACACCAAGAAGCAGCCTCTCAACTGCAAGAAATGCGTGGTAAACGCACACCGAGGAAACGCGGCAACCCGGTTGGCTCCTCGGATGCTGCTCCGGCATCCTCTTCCTGGTATGCCGCATGACCCGTTTTCTGCGCGACCCAGCCAATGCCGGCTGCCCGATTCATTGTTGATAGCTGACGCGACGTCGCATTGGGGCCGAGGTCGACCGCCGCGACACAGCCAATGTCGCCCCCCCCAGAATGTCCGTCAGCTGGGCCAGACAAGCCGCTATCATCAGAAACCGTACTGGCACAAAAGCGACCACAGCGGTACAGCCAAAGCCGTCCTCCAGAGTTCTCTTCGCAAGAACAACCAGACGGGCTGCAACGCTGGAAAGACCGACCACCGAGGAACAGCCAGCGCAGACCACCAGAGACAATTGCTACAGGTGACGGGGAAGTGTCTATGACGGCTGCAGACGAGACATTGCGGACAGAATGCCATACTTGCAGCGTGGCCGAGTGTAAGGAAGCAAGCCCTGCGTCCAGGCACTGGCGCGAGCTCGGCTGGCACAACAAAAAGGAAGACGAGGGCAGAATAAGAACAGCCGGCCCAGCGTACGGGCGTTGTCTCTTGTTTCTCTTCCTCTACAATATATATATATATATATATATATATATATATATATATATACACATATGTGTGTGTATAAGCAGTGACACATGTTCACCTAGTTATCCAATAGCTTGGTGAAGAGGAAATTCGAAATAACTCGTTAAAAATCCCATTTCTTCGCTGCCTAAAGAATCGGACAACCAGGCTTCGAGTCCGCTCGGTCACGGGCCAATTTCTTAATCATGGCGACCGCGCAACTTCTTTGTGCGTCACGAAAATGCGTACTTCCGGCGGCATCTTGCTGCATCATATAAGCACCTGCTGTCAGTGTGCGGCTACAAATTCAAAGCTGTGACCAAGGAGCCGGTGGTAATTCTCACTGACGCAGTCACGAACTGCCAGTGATGCTCAGTTGAACTGATAGCCGGTACGAGAAAGCGTTCCGTAAAGGCCTGATATCGGTGACGATAGCTGAGCAGACAAAAATTAACAAAAGATACAGCAGAAATCCTTGGCATCCCCTAAATTATCTCGCATCGGTGGAGTGGGCTTACACAACCTGGCTCTAGGGGAAATGAATTTCCGCCAGGTTTGGCGTTTTTCGTTATACTGCGGATTACGTAGTGTGAAGGAAGGCTAGCACATGCTTTCACTCGGCATAGGCGTGGCAGAGAAATCTCCTCGAATATTTTGAAATTCTATAATCTGCTTGTGTGCATGACGCATACAGCTTATACTCAATCTTAGAAGTATCTCACAGCACTGTGGAAGCTGCAGGGCTTGCTAGCCAATACGAGAGGCGAAAGCCCTTCAAGGTGGGTTCACTGGCGTCGCGTCGTCTGCTCGTTATCCCTTAGGAGTTGACTCGCCTATCTTATCGATACTTGCTCCCTGCAGTTAATATTTCACGCAAAAAGCTCTTCGCGAAAAGCACTTCACCGTTTCTTTATGTTTAGAGACCCGCTTGTATATACAGGGTGCCTTCGCTGGCGATTGTGAAGAATGCAGTGCTTAATACAGCAGAGTTCATATGGTGCTTTCAGCGGTTTTTGTTTTTTTTTTGACAGCGTCAAGCGGATTTAGCGCTACTAACCTAGCTTCTTTCGGAAAATACTGAATGCTTGACCGACTGTGATCCGCAGATTCCGTCGACGCACTTTCAGCGGCCATCACGTATCGTTGTTGAGTGGAACTGCAAATTAGGGGCACAGAAAACAACATAGACATTCAGGGTGTTTCGCATCGTCAACGCGTCACTGGCACTAATGTTGTGGCGCCACCTGTTTAGTTGACACGAAACCACTTTTACGGCTCGGCACCGCCTTGATAGTCCTAGCAGCATCAAAAGAGCTGAGTGATCGAAATAATAGCGAAAACAGATGCCTGATGCTTTTTCCTCAGCGTTAGATGAGTCTAAGCGATGGCAGATTATACAATTTATTTCTTGCTCTCGGACAGAGAGCCACTAAGAAGCACGAATTCACATGGAAGAGGGTGGACTGGGCTCTATGGGGGGCCGCCATGTTGCTGTACGTCATCACGGTTAAGGAGGGTATTACGGTTTCCCGTCTGTAATATCTTAGAAAATGAGAAGTGCATTCGGGAAGGGCCTAACGAAACACATATCGCTGTAACGCATCATGCAAGAAGCACACTTAAAAACTGTGTAACTTGTTGATAATCAAACAGTTAAGCCCGGAACTATATTCTTAAAAACTGTGTAACTTGTTGATAATCAAACAGTTAAGCCCGGAACTATATTATGTGCTGCACAAGCATACTGCCTGGATGCTGCAAAGTACTTGTGAGATGGAGTATAGTATATCCCAAACCTTACACGACCACCATTCATCAGTTCCCTGAACGCAGGATGACGCATGTATACAAAGTCCATGCATTTTTCTGAACATATTTTCACGTGGTTGTGTCGGCGAAGGAAACAAAACTCTACCGGTAAAGATCAAATGCTTTATTGGGTGAACTTGTGCCCAGTACAAGAAGCAGACCTAAAAGTGCAGCAAACGCGTCAAGCACAGGCGTCGGTCGATGGTAATTTGATCCGCGCGAACGCTGGTCGGCAATTATACGTGTGGCATCGAAGGTTCCAGTGTTATCGCTTGTAGCCGCGTTATTCCAAAATAAGCTGTCATGTTCGCGCTGTGGGCAGAACTTTCCGGGAATTGTAAAATAATCGGGAACGTTCCGAGCCATTCTTGCACGACCTGCGCGAGGTAGCGGTAAAACGTGCAGCGTGTCGGTTCCATAAATATTGGAGAAGAAGCTCGTGTGCCTTTACGCTAATTGACCGACACCCGTACTCGTCTGCATCACTGCACTGTATTTTTCTGAGGACACTGTCCTTCTGGAAAGACTTCAGTACCTACCTATTTGACTGCTCCGTTCTACGTCCCTATTACGAAGGGACAATAATAAAAAAAGGGTTTTCCTACATTTTTTTCGCTACGTATCCCGACGACATAACTTGAAGCCTACGTTCATTGGTAAAGACCGGCCACGGTGGTCTAGTAGTGAAAGCGCCCGACCGCTCACCCGCAGGTCACGGTATCGAATCCCGACCATGACAACCGCATTGTCGATGGTGATGAAAATGCTACAGGTGCGTGTATTTAGATTTAGGTGCACGTTAAAGCAAATCAGGTGGTCAAAATATCTGGAGTTCTACACTACGGCGTCTCTCATAATGATATCCTGGTTTTGGGACGGTCGCAATACGTCTCTTTAAAACACTGGCTCATACAAATACACCCACGTAATCAGTAATGTGTTTTCTGCATAATTGCTTCAATTTACAGCATATTCACCCCTCCTGTTTTCAAGAAAAAAATGTCCCTAGAATAAATTCGTCCCAGACATTTCAAATGTCTCCTTCACGATACTTACTCAAATGTTTCTTTCATGGTTGTACGGTCGCTTTTAGAAAATGACTTGTAATACTTTGTGCCAAAGCTGAAAATAAAGTATGGGAGACAGTGGTTTGCAAACATTATCGTTCAAATACAAGAGAACGTAATCAAGGTAAATCGGGCCAAGCGATTTGAATGATTCGCAAAAGGCAAGGGTGCATACCTCGGTTTGTTGGAAATCCATGGCAGCAAGCTTACAGCGCGAGGACACAACGACAAAAAAGAAGACGACGAACTTCGCTGTCTTACAACAAACTTTATTGCTGCAGCTATTTCATGTGCTTACATACATGCGGGTGCGTGCGCAGAAGAGGAAAAGGCATAAAAGTGAAAAAGTAATAAAAGAAGGCGGTCATACAGCACACATGTTAAAGGCAATACTACGTACTTGATACTTTTATTCTTGTTTTCCTTTCATCTTATTCCACTACTGCTCCGACACCCTCATGTATGTAACCACATGAAACGGCTACGACAATAAAATTTTTTAAGACAGCGCAGTGTGTTCTCTTGTTTCTTGTCATTGTACCCTCGCACTGTAAGTGTGCTGTCAAAGACTACGAGAATTGGACAAAGGATGGCTAATCAGCCGACACGATGAAACACAGTGGTTAGGATTGGTTTGTTATTTCACAAGTAAAAATGTGCAAATTGAGAGCCTGAGTACTTCCTTGATTCGCAGAGATCACGTGTGAAACTGCTTATCTTATTTCGAAACATGACAACCCGTTATTTTGAAGTCCCCGCACCTTCTTCCGATGAGATGTGTGTGTTCTAACGGTGCCCTACTAAGGTTGATGCCCTGCAGGTTGATGCCCTGCCTTTCGCGCATCCGATAGAAGCGTCCTGACAGCCTCTTCTCCTTACAACCGCAGCAGCGCCCGCTATTTATCCACAAGAAAAGTTCGGCTCCGGGAGCCCGCATCACGGCGTGGTGGCAGCGGGAGCAATCCCCTTTATGGTGGCTTTTGTAGAAACATACCACAGTCTCAGTCAGTGCATGCCATGCACTGACTGAGAACAAATAATGCATAAAAAATTCGGCAGATCCCACTTACCATGAGAATCGATTTTATGCGAAGCATGCGGAGGGAAGGTGACTGTGATGTAATTTTTCCTATGAGCCGAACGCTACAAAATTATGCTAAAGATACGTACAAATGTCGTACGCACCGGTATAGTACCATATGTTGAACAGTGCCATATATTTTATATAACTAGTTGTTTACAGTTACCTAACCATGCCACGGCAACATAGATATTACGAACACCAGAAGCGGTAAGCTGATATGTAGCACTTGTGCTTGCGAGGATGGTAGCACTGGGTCGTGCTACGTATATCAACTGCAGTGGTTTGCACTTAAGTAAACAACGGACGTCAACCCAACGTGACGCCTGTATCATAGGAGTACATGTGTGATGTTTACAAAATTAGATAGTCAGCACTGCAAGCGCAACTGGCGTTTCATAAACATTACGCCTGCATAGGGACATGCCAGACATATTCCTGAAAACACCTTACCCTCGCATACTAATTTCGGCCTACCTGTAGTTAAGTAGGCGATCACGAGAGCACCAGACGTAGGCGGCTAGATAGGTAGATACGCAGTTAAAACGTTCAAATACCTGCAGTTCACTAAGAAATGCTTCCGATTCAAAATGTCTTAACATACAAGTTGAACACCGTAGCAGTGCTGTGTTCAAGAGCCACAATGCCGTCAAGGCAGACTATGCCATGCAAATTCTGGGCTACTCGGTTAAGGCTCCGTGCGCTTGTGACGATGGTACTGGTAAAAACATGGTTGATCCCTCCGTCATAGGAATCGGTATAACACGAAAGTGAAACGTGTCCGTACAGAAGTAGTCGAATGTTTACTGCAAATTGCTATAAGAGAGCTTGCACAATGTCTATTTGTGTGTTGACAGTTATAGCACCCTTTAACGTGGATGCATCCACGTTGACGCTTGATGGTACATCTGTATCCCGACGACTAACGTCTATGATGAATGATTAAAGAAACCCTTGTGGCCATAGATGCTTGTGGTAGCTGTACGGTGAGAGCGGAGTCATTGAAAGCGGTGTAACAGCCAGAAGAGCGTCAATGATTGAGCGCCGAACTTGGGCAAAGGTCGCCTACTCGCGGCATGTTAGAGTTTTTGAACAACGCTGCCCGACCAGAGGGAGACGCAACGTGCGTCGTTCTTCCTCGTTGACCGGCTGCGATTTTTCGCGGGGCGAGCTAGGAACATGGCTAGGGACGCGGAGTTACGGCCACGCTAGAGTGACCTAGAATAGGGGGGAGTGTCCAAAGCGCCGCGCGAATACATGGGAGAAGCGTGGGCCCTTTGCGGTGAACTCCCGCGCCGCGGCGCTGCCGTGCCGGACCCGTGGGCTTTCCGCGGTGGAAACCGCGTCAAAGCGGCGAGCGTCTGCTACGCGCCCGATAATAGTGAGTAATAGCTGAGCGGCTCAGCGGGCCAGCGGACCCAGCGGAGGAGCGGAGGGGGGCAGCGGAGCGAAAGACAAAAGGAAGAGTAATAGCTGAACGATGCCCCGCCTGTTTCAGCGAAGCGAATTGCTTCGCCACCTGGTGAACAAGGTTGAAGCTACTGTCCATCGAGCAGATACTTTGCTTGGAAAACGCTCGCACCGATCGCACGCTGATCCGCTGCGCACGCTTCGCTGAGGTGCCGAAATGAGCGGGCGAGCGGCTCGCTCCCGTAAAAACGCTGGCTGTCTCAGCGTGCCGCGCATGCATAGTTGGCGTCTCCGCTCGTTCGCTAGGCCCGCTGGCCCGCTGAGCCGCTCAGCTATTACTCTCTAATAGAGAGTAATAGCTGAGCGGCTCAGCGGGCCAGCGGGCCCAGCGAACGAGCGGAGACGCCGACTGCGCATGCGCGGCACGCTGGCACGGCCAGCGTTTTCACGGAGCGAGCCGCTCACCCGCTCGTTTCGTCTCCTCAGCGAAGCTTGCGCAGCGGACGAGCGTGGGAGCGTTTTCCAAGCAAAGCCTCTGCTCGATTGACAGTAACTTCAACCTTGTTCAAGAGGTGGCGCAGCAATGCGTTCCGCTGAAGCAAGCTGGTCATCGCTCAGCTATTACTCTTCCATTTGTCTTTCGCTCCGCTGCCCCCCTCCGCTCCTCCGCTGGGTCCGCTGGCCCGCTGAGCCGCTCAGCTATTACTCACTATTTTGGCCGCTATTAGCCAACGTTGCGGTAATATGGACAAGATTTAATACTTTGTCACTGCAACATAATACTGCAGCGACTCACCACACAGAGAAAACGTTTGTGGGTTGTGAAACGGGGATTTTGTATATTTTCTTTCAGCTGCTTTGTCACCGCAATCGTCCGCACTTACGCGTCTGTTTGAGGAACACATTCCGCGCGCACCCATCGTGAGTGAAGGTGCTTAATTATAGTTTCGTGTGGAATGACGAACGTAAACGTGCTGCAGGAAAGAATAAGCTGGAGATCACAAAGGTAACCAGGAGAACGTAGCAGGTATATGCACGTAGTAAACGGCTATCTCATGCTGACACGTTTGCACACTTCATATCCTTTCTTTTATTTCGTGCAGTCGATTCGTTTTACATGGCTGCCTCCCGCGCTTTGCTGTCTCAAGCCTTTTCATGCGAAGCGGAATGTGTCAGTCGGCGTGACTGCGGTACCAAAAGTAAAAAATAACTCGCGTAACTCTCACGTCTCATTCATGTCTGACTCACGTCTCACTTCTCATTCACGTCGCACTCAACTCTCGCGTCTCACTTGGTACGGTCAAGGCATCACTAACTTGACACGCTTGTGGTTTGCGTAAGGACTAATGGTAATAATATGGTGTGTGGCGCGCAAACACACTTTCTTCGGCCAGAAATAATACTGACGATGCGCGGTCTGATGATTTGTCTCCGTCAGGGAATGAAAACATGGTGATCAGCAATATCGATCTCAAGATGTAAGACTTGCCTATACATTTGAAGAATTGGTCGCATAGGTAAAATACATGAAAAGCATAAAACTCACACGGTTCCTTATGCATTCGCCCAAGACGACTCGACGGCGAAAGCTGTGGTCTTCTTTTTTTTTTTTTCATTCGATGCCTTAGTCCTCGCCCGCCTACCTCCGAAAGCTTCCTGCACCTAATGTGGTTTCGTACTGCCCCCAAGATCGAAGGCATTGCAAGGTTTCTGCACGTCACCTGGTTTTACATGGCCTCCGTGATCGGCTCACGGATCACGGAGGCAATGCAAAGTGACCATGTCAGCTGATGACGTCATCATTGACACGCTGAATGACGTCATGTTGCCATCACAAATTTTATAGATCTTTGATGTCATGGTGACGGCATCACGTGATGATTTTTGCACCACTCGTGTTGACGACGCGGCACGCCGGCGGTTAATTTCCGTGTTAGATGAGGCATCAAAGGCAACGTGACGTCATTCAGCGTCGCCTTAAAAAAGAAAACACGGCAAACCAAAGCAAATGAATTGATAACAGTGCACCATCGTGTACGCCTCACTTCATGTTACGAGCGATCACCCGGAAACAAACGTGATTCTCAGCTCACAGCAGCTGATTACACACGCCCGTGGTACGTGCACAAGATGGCTTCCTTTACCTATCGGACCATCTCTTTATATTACATGACATTTCGAATATGTTTTCTTTCGGACGCCCTCCGAGTGAATAGCTCGGCTTTGTGGTTGAAATCCTCCTTGCCACAAAGAAGGCATAGATTCGATTCCCACTAAAGCATAAGGTTTCAAACAGTGAAGCTGTTCTTGTTCGGCGTAAAATGTCTGTCGTGACCCGAAAATATCATCATCATCATCATCGTGAACCAGCGCCTACTTTCTTCGTCGTCTTCTGCATCTTCTATTTTGCTCCCAGAACACATGCGCCCATTACTTCGGCGTGCCCTGTAATAATTTTGATGCGCCCTGTAATAATCTTGATGAGTGTGAGAACAAGGTCAGAGAAAGAGAATGAAAGATATAGAGAAAGAAAAAGAGAATTGAGCAGGAAAGCAAAAAAAAAGAGAGATGCACTGTCACTTTCTCTTCATACGTGGCGTTATCAGTGATGAGGTGAGCAATCTTTTGATTGACATGTGCAAGCATCGTGTCTGTGTCCTGGAGGTCATCCAAGACGTCTTCAGGCTGTTATCTTCTACAAATTCTAAATAGGCACGGAAGCGTTCCATTCTATTAAGCCGCACACGATTGGTCCACGTGAGCCGTGACAACCACGGTGACGTCATCTGACCAATCGCGTGCGGCTCGATAGGACGGAACGCTTCCGTGCGTTCTTGAAATGCGCACAAGATTGTGCCACAGATCGGTCGCAAAAGGAGTCTGTGCTCTTGGTGCAACGTTAGCGGACCTGATGAGTTTTGTAGAAGCGGCTCGAACTACTCCTCTACTGAGTTGCAGGGCAGTGCATCTTCAGTTGCGGGACATCAGTACTCTCCATCGTTTCGGTACCAAACTTTATATAAGATTGAGATACCGACGACGCTTTCCGTAACCGCTTATTAAGCGAACTGAACATGTTCTTCTAGCGGCCGCACGTCCGTACATAATGCACTCGCGCCACATCACTCTCTTGAGTTTTCATCCGGAGGGCGTCCGAGAGTCCTGTGCTCCGTGTCTCCAGAAATTCAACGTATCTTCTATGCCTTCATTCTCCTGCCAGTGTACCTGATGGACGTGTCCCTCCCAATAGCTCCCCTCGTCCTCCCGCTCGGTTTGAAAATGACTTTTCTAGCCACTTTCTCGAATGAGGAAAAAATTTGTTGTATGCCTTTGTATGCAGTATATTCCCAAGTCATCAATTTTAAACGAAGTATCAATATACGTAAAGTTGTGGAACGCTAGAAGCGCGCCCCCTGGAGCTGGGAAAAGTGCGAAATGGTTCGACCGAAATCTGTCCACTTCCATAGCAAGGTCACCAAATACCGGAAAGAACTACAGAGAAATACAAACGGAGAACCTTAAAGAGGTTTATACCAAAATATTAAAAGTAGTATTAAAAGTGTCTCGAATGATCAATTTCATTGCGAGTACAGTTGGCCAGAAGAAAACGGAGCAATCGTTTTGCAATATTTTGAAAAGCTCCTTCGTGGGAGCATGGTGCTTGCTACCAGAAATCATATATCGGCATTGTTTGACATGCGGAAGCACTCCACACATTAACAATTGGAACACCGTTGGTAAAATCAGCACTGTTTTTCCGGATCTTATCTGCATTAAGGACCCGTTGAAAAAAGATGCCACTGAGCAGGCATAGCCTCACCGCTTCAGTTTAAGGAGCTGCAGAGCCTCAGTTGTCCATGCTTTTGATCAGCCGGCACAGTGGCCCAGTAGATTTGGTGCTCGCAGCAGGTTTTCACCTACTCGCATGGCTCGCTAGAGCTGTCATTAGCGTCATAACACAAGATGATTGCCCTTGATTCTACATGGCGAGATACAATCTTCAACCAGGCTTCTTGACGCTCTAGGTCGCAGGGGGGCGTCGTATCTCATAGCCACGTTTTCATTTCTTAGTATCGCGGAATGGCACAAAAGTTTCATGGCATCGCACCGTATGAAAGAGCCTGGCGGCCACACAAGCGCACGCCAAAGATGTCAAGCCAAGCACAGGAAACACAAAGAAAACTTTTTCTCAACGACACATGTACACGGAAAAGCACGACAAAAATTTATCAATAGCAAGGTAAACATGTTCTGATATGAACCGACATCTGCGTTGTGTCGTCAAACAGTCGCATCCTGGCCGCGAACAGCAGTCACTTTTATGACTCAACCAATAGGCGCTGGCCCGTTGCCGGCAGCACGCATGGAAGCATGACGCAACTGGCCGCACCTTTTACAGCGAAAGCTGTTATCAGATCCCAATGGCAGTGGTTACGAACACCGCCACCATCGCCGGTGTCCGTAACCACCATCGCGCGAAATAAGAAAAAAAATGAAATCAGGAAAAAAAAATTGAAGAAACGTTGGTCCTCATACTGATTATCCTCATCAGCTAAGCATTGACACCGCTAACAGAGGATTGGCCTCCGTGCTCTCAATCTCGCTCTCGCGACAGTGACGGTGTTCAGGCCCTTATATATTACAGCGAAAGCTGTGATGAGATCACAATAGGAGCCTATTTTGGCACCTTAGCTATACGCCGCCACCGCTGCTGGAGTCAGTAACTACTATCGCGAGAAACAAGGGAAAAACTAAAGGAGAAAAAAAATTTAGGAACGGCTGGGATTGGAACTCGGGCCTTCTGCGTAACCCTCGGCTATTCTACCACAGAACTACACTGCTGCGTGAAACTCCTTCCCAAGAACACCCCATACAGGTGTTTAAAGCAAGGAATCGTGTTTAAAGATGCAATATTGTATCGTAGAAGAGTAATATAACCAGCCGTCACACAATGCGAAGTGTGGGATTGGGCTAGTTGGTATTTCATTATTAAATCCTCGTCTTTTCTATGTGCACCATGTCTAATTTTCGCGCTGAGCAGTTTAATAACACAATGCGAATTGCGTAACGTGTTCGTCGTTGAATGCTTTCAACCTATTGCAAATGGCTCCGCCATAAGTCTCTATCTTCATCGGCCACAGCACAAACTAACTGCACTTAATGCCTTAGAGATGTGTACCAGATACCTCGCTTATCTGCAGAATGACGAATATTGGCATTGTGGGCCCTTCCCTACGTACTGGGCAGCTTGAAACTATACTTGTATCATTTGCCCCCCAAAAAATCTACAACGGGCTCTGGAAAGTACGCTTGTCCATCTTTCGCTGTGACTGTGCTGCGTGTTCTGCGCACGCCTGGCGATTTCTTTTGCAGCAAAAACTTCGCTACGCCATGTCGCCATGTCGACCTCCGGGGCGCGAGCCGTTGGAGCGCGAATATGGCAGGTGTGATAGTACGCCACGTGATTCGCTTAGAAGAGGCGTGCGCGGCTGCGTTCACTGGGAGCCTTGCCACTCTGGTACCACGTGGGAGGCAAAGAAACAACCAACAGACGCTCGCGTGTTCCTCTTCTTAAGTTTTTTCTATCTCTAGCGGCCATCCTGAGATCGCCTGTCTGATAATTTGATGTCACGAGAAACAGGCAGTGCCGAGTGGGCGAACGCGAACATGTGTGTCTACTCGCAGTTGTTTGTGCCCCAGCCATTTCTCCACGAACGTCGAGAAGGAGCACTCAAGCCGAGAGATGAGCTGATGAACTGAGCGTGGCGTAGGTAACAGCAAAGCCAGAAAGGGCCGCGTTTAGGTTATCAAATGCGTGCAAATTTTCTAGCGTTTGCTGTAGGCTTCTGTGCAAATGCAGTGCCCAAAGCAATATCGCAATCATGATATTTGCAATAGAGCCTAAATTTTGTCCCTTTCTGTCCGAAATTTATTGTTTTCAATGTAAGCAACTGGTTTTTATATTTTTAGATGCGCATGATCCTGGTAGCCCAAAAAACAGCAAAAATATTTGCTCACATTTTCCAATCAAGAGTAAATAATGGCCCAATAATTTATTAAACAATTATTATTTACTATTATTGTCACGGGCGAGGATAGCCAAACGGAAGAACGAAATATATTCCCAAAATGTACACGTAGTCCTTCAGCCAAGATGACCGAGCAGCAACAACAACGCGAGCGCTATTTTAATCGTCGTCTTCGTCGCCTTGATGAAGCATTCCCTGTTGTTAAAGAATCGAAGAGGTTTAGATCGTAGAATTAATTTATCCGCCTTCTTTATTTTCTTAGCTCCTTTTTTCATCAAACTGCTCGCATCAACATTTATTTAGGTATTTTTTTATTCATCTATTATTATTATTTGCAATTTTTGATTAATTAATACCCTTTTCATCTTTAAATAGACATCTAACCTAATATTTAAGAATTTGTTTTTTGCGATAGCAATAATGTGGACACTCTCGGCTGATTTTTTCCGTCGCCGTCTGTCGACGCCGTCATGTCCCGGATATGTATATGTATGTGTATCTATAAAAACGCATAATGAAAAAAAATTCGTAGAAAAAAAATCCAAACGACCTGACCGGGGATTCGAACCAGCAACCCCTCGCTCCGCAGACTGCTGCGCTAGCCAACACAGCCACACGCCTTTTTTTTTTCTTTATTGCCTTGCATAACAAGACTGTTCACATACTCGACAAAATACAAGAGAATAGCAGTACAACTACGAAGTGCAATGAAGAACCGTCAGCTCTGAGCTGACTACTTATCAAAAGTTTGGCATACGTAACAGTGGTTCAAGTCGCGAAATCCACTCCGGCACATCCTCTTGCCCTTTCAGCACCTCAAGAAAATGACACACAGATTCGCAAAAATATTCTCGCACAGACCTCACCTCTACATCCGCATTCCCAAAGGCATTTCGGGTTTGCCATATACTATGCAGGCCCAGGAGCATAAGTAGGTCATAAGGTACGCCAGCCTCGTTTCGAACAGAAAGAAAACGGATTCCATGTGGACTTAACGGTAACTCTTTTTTCAAGGTTCTCTGCAATATGTCCCAGAAAAAAAACCCGCTCCGGCAATCTATAAAAAATCACAGCATATCCGCGGAGTGAATGATGATGAGTGGGCGAAGCTCCGGAAGTACATCATCAAAGACGTGATGGTGGTTGGTTGCATGTGGTCAAACGATATGCATGTGAGACCATATCGCGATGCCATGTGTTGTACGGCATCGCGATCGTCATCGTCATCAGCGTCATCGTTATGACGCATAGTGGGTACATTCCATGTGGTGGCATCGTGATCGTCATCGTCATCAGCGTCATCGTTATGACGCTGATGTGTTGTATAGCATGCTGACGCGTTGTATGGCACGCTGGCGTGTTGTATGGCACGCTGCCATACAACACGCTGACGTGTTATATGGCATCGCGATAGTCATCGTCATCAGCAGGTGGCTACTACTACAAACATGGGACGCAGGACCCACGGGATGAGGAGCTTCGCCCCTAAAAACGAGTTCAATTGTTTCCGGTTTGTTGAATAGGTAACAGTGTGTGCCCCATGGGACGAATAAGCCCCTATTTTCCAACCATGTTTTAACTGGTAAAGTACCAGTGTGTAATTTAAAGAAAAACGTTTTTACGCCTGGCGCTAAAAGCATCATTTTAACACGTTTAAGAACATCCTGCACAGTATAGTTGCCGATACAATGGCACACGCAGCAAAATGTCGACGAGGTCTTTATACAATTTCTTACGTGAGACTTCACTCAGATACTCTAACGAAAATCGCACTGACAGAAAGTGGAAGGACGAAACAACTTCCTTTAGATACCCCTGAATTGGTCCTTGCACATTTCCTGACGATACCAGAAATCCCGGCAGCACTCTAGACAGCCTTAGTTGTATAACAGTTCTCAAAAAAGGGTCATTTACATCACGCAGAAAAAGAAAACGATTGACTAGTTGTCTAATGTACAAATGAACTAATCCAAGCCTCCCATCTCGTACTTTTCTGAAGAGGTTTGTACGGCTCGATTTTTCCCAGACAGAGCTCCAAATGAAAACTGCAAATACTCTGTGCATATTCTCGATGTTTATTCTACTGCAGTGCAAAACTTGCATTACGTACCATAGCTTTCTCACTAGAAACAAGTTGCACGTTGTGGCCCGTGAAAATATTGAAATACCCCAACGTTTCCATTTTTCTGCCTCGTTGCGTTGCGCCTGTGCTTCTTTTCTCCAATACGGTTCACTATCACGGTAGGACTCGAGCGGGACTCCTAAATACTTCACCGGTGTTTCCTGCCATTTAATGTTCAGAAATACTCTTGGTGTGACGTCCCATTCCCCATGCCAAAACCCAAGACATTTATCCCAGTTGACGGCACTACCGCTCACCTCACAAAACCTTTTCACGGCATTTAAATTGTGCATTATACTCATAAGTTGTACAGAAAACTGCGATGTCATCTGCGTAAGCAAGGAGGCTGACCTCAGCTTTATGCAATTTAAAACCGCGTATCGCACTGTTATTAATTACGCTTAAACAGAATGGTTCGATAAAAATAGCGAAAAGCAGGGGTGATAGCGGGCACCCTTGTCTCACTGAGCGGAGCACAGGTATACGCTCACCCGCAGTTTTATTTATTACCAGTCTCGTCGTGCATCCTGTGTAAGCCATTCGTACTCCGTTGCTGATCAAACTCCCTACATTCACGTGCTCAAGTATTGAGAGGAGCAAGTCGTGCGGCACGCGGTCAAATATCTTTTCAAGGTAAAATTGTAGCATGGCCACATTGAGTTGCATAGCGTCACAACTTTCTAGGATTGATCGTGCTATGTGTATATTAGTCGTAAATTTTCTTCCCTTTATACCACAGGTTTGGGTGGGACCCGACCAGTTCTTTCATTACTGTCTGGAGTCTCCTGGCCAATACTTTCATCAATATCTTGTAATCAACATTGGTTAGGCTAATTGGTCTATATGCAGTAACACTTCGTAATTTCACCGGAGCTTCTGTTTTTGGTATTAAGACCATGTGGGCCGACAAAAATGATGGTGGTAGTCGCCATGCTCGTGCCAGCGATATAACGGTGAGCTATTCATATGCACCATTTGCCGCTCGCGGTACGCAGACCTCGGAACAGCTTGAGCGTGTTTTTCATCACGCAACGCTTTTACAGTTTCTTTCACATTTAAAAGTGCCCTTGAGATGCGCACGAAAAAGTGGCTCCCTTCTGTACCACTCATGACGTAGAAGGAAAAAAAGAACACCGGGCACACTTGGCATCAGATGCCAACGCGTGGCAGGAGGCGCAGAGGGGTCATTCCACATGCCACAGTTTAAAAGAAAAAGAAGTATCAAATAGCGTGGAAAAGTCGTATAATCATATAATCAATCCTTGGCCAATCCCTCTTAGTGGGTATGAGCCATATCAGACGCAACAACAACAGCGTCGAATTCTGCAATGTGGACACTCGCAGCGCGTTGCTCAAATACAAACACGTAACAACTCCGATAGTTTTTGGTTCACGCTTCTCCTGTGTATACCTATGCGGTTTCTTCAATCAAGGAACTCGCTAGCAGACGCTGCCTGCGTCGGTGTTGCGAAGCGAAAGAGGGGGGGGGGGGAGCGTAGGAGAGGAGAGAGAGGACGCGCATGCGCAATGGGGTGTAAACACCGCGGGAGGAATGCCTAGAGGAGAGATAGGGGGGAGCGTAAGAGAGGAGAGAGAGGGCGAGGGTACGCGCATGCGCAGTGGGGGTGTTGACACCGCGGTAAGGGATGTCTAGAGGAGAGATAGGGGAGAGCGTAGGAGAGGTGGTATGTGGAGAGAGTATTCGCATGCGCAGTAGGGGTGGTCAGGACGCACACCACCACCGGATTGAACTCCGCCATAAGCTGCTGCGCATCTAAAAGGGCGATCGGCGCAGTGGACAGTATTACAGAAACAGTGGGTGTTCAAATGGAGCGGTGGTTGGCATTTCCACCGCCAGCCACGTTGCGGGGAATAATGCAGTATTCGGCAATAAGGCACGACGTATTCACTTTTAGCTACCTGCCAAATGCTAAGGGACCAGGCGAGCAGGAATGGTGTAGTCGCAAACAACATGGACGCCTCAGCATTTCAGGTAATCCTTTGCGCGGAAAATATCAAGACATGAGACGTGACATAGGCTAAAATCAATTAATAAAGAGACCAATGGGGACGTTCCAAGTTTCAGAACTTATTGTACAATTTTTTTTTTTGCGTAGTGGCTGTTTGTCTCTTTTGAATTTAAACTAGGTCATACAATGTAATTTCATGCTTACATGTGTGCCAATGCTCTTGTAGGGAAATCGTGGCTGTCGATTCCAAGCTCAAAAGTAACCAGCGCCACGCTGACGTTGTTTGTGCAAAATGATCCCATGGTTTCAGTATCTGAAATGGAAGCGACATCCTTTACTTGTTTTTTATATGCTCAGTTGATTATGCTTGACATCACTATACACTTTAGTCAGCGTTTCACATGGTATGGTTTATGTTTCATCAAACACTTGACTGCCTCATTTAAGTGAAACGAACAGAAGTATACATGGATGTGAAAGAAGCGAAAGCAAACTCGGTTATTTCGCAAAGCCAGCTTTCCGCATGTCGTTATTTCGTCTCCAAGTACCCGCTATGTAACCGACCAAGGTGACATATTTCGTTTCTTTTATCTCACTACACTGCAAAAACTGTCCTTCAGAACGACGAACGAAACATACGTGAAGCTTATGAATGACTGTCATTGTATGGAAATACGGTGGAAAGGTACGTGGATATCAACGGACATACTGCTTTCTTTTTAGGTACGGAGAGTGTGACGTTAACCAGGTACACACTCTCCGACTTTTTACCAGACTACTTTTGTCTTTAGACACGACGTGTTTATGGAAAGCGAGGGGGAAGTTGTACTACGAGTGTTCTCAATAGTTTATCTTTAATATTTTTATTGCGGTTGCATTGTGTGGGCACTCTCATTGGGTTTTTGCCGTCGCCGTCATGTTCCGTATGGAGTCCAAATTGTTGACCTCCCCCCCCCCCCCGCGCATCATATGTTCTACTCGCGAGTAAAAGTGCACGAGCGGGGACGACGGACGCGGCTGAAGCAGAGGTGAAACGAACCGACCCCTCTCAGTCGCACGCAGGGCGCGTGCGACAAGATACAAAAGAACCAGCGCTTTTTGTAAGGGGAGAGTGGGGTGAAAGAATATACAAAAGCACCAGCGCTTATGTAAGGGGAGAGTGGGGTAAAAGGAAAGGTGGAGAAAGGGGGAGAGGAGGGTAGGAACACGTGCGCCCTGCATGCGCCTCAGAGCATGTGACGTCAGTGATCGCATGCAGCGGTCGCGCGCTGACAATCCAACATACAACCAACCTCAAAAGTACGTGACACAAACTTTGTTTATCGGAACAATCGCGTCTCCCGAGTAGAATTGCGATGTTTTCGTCAATTTTTTCGAAATCTGTTCAGTATCTCTTAAAGAGCAGGCGTTCGAAATTTCCGGTGACCTCTACCACGGAGTCCCTCACAATCATATGGTGGTTCTGGGACGAAAACATTGCTTGTTTTCTTCTTTTCGGGGATTTCACTTTACATTACCTTTATCGGCACGAACACCCAGCAGCCAGACTTCATTGTTATAACCGATGATGCGGCACGGCGGCATTGTAGTAAGCGGGCTGTTTCACCATAGCAACCACGGAAACGTTGACGGTGCCGTGTGATTGTTATCACCGATATGTCGTTAAAACCGGTATCGTTATTATAAGCATAGGCGTGCGCACGGGGGGGGGGGGGGGGGGGGCATGGGGGGCACAAAGTCAGCCCCATATATAGACATAATACGGAGGGGGGGGGGGGGGGGGGGGCGCGGCGACAAACATTCGCCCTCCCCCCCTACAGGGGGAACCCCACGCACAGGCCCGCAGCCAGCACTTTTTTTTTTTTTGGGAGGGGGGGGGGGGCACCTGTTGGAAACCTTGAAAACCACCTATTTTCATTATTGATTCTTGGTAATCCGAATTCGAAGGGGGGGGGGGAGGGCGGGCCCCTAGCGCCCCCCCCCCCCCCTCCCCTTATGGCTACGGGCCTGCCTGCGCACTCCTATGGTTATAAGGATGGGTTCCACATAAGTTTGCGCGTATTTTTTGAATTATTGCGATTCCTACGATACTGAGAATATTCACATGGCCTGTCAGCCAACATTGCAGGGGTGTCCACTAAAGAATCAACTACAACAAAGAAAAGCGCAAGTGCGTTGGTGTCAACAGCACTGGTACACTATTTTTTATTCTCGGGAATGAAGGTTTCTTTCTTTCTTTTTTTTTTCTTTTTTTTTTTGCTGGCCTCTCACGCGAAAAATTGTCCGAACAGTTTGTGAACAAATTAGCGATGTTTTACTCTGCACAGCTTATGTGCGAGTTCATCTTGCAAGTCAGACAGCGAGTACGTATAATTTCATAGTGGCACTTATTCATATTTTTGCATGCCAAGGTTAACTAGAACACTAGCAAAGCCTCACAATTTCTACGAACTGTCTTTATCTATTTCTCAAATGCACGCGTTAGTGGAGTGCCCTGGTGTATGTGGCGAAGACAACGATCTTATGTATACTGCAACCTGAAAGCACGGTTTCAACGAGAAACTCCTCAGAGCGCGGCCAGGCGCGAGGTCACACGCGCGAACGCTGCGCACCAGCGAGCTGCCGCGCCCTCTACAGGATTCATCGTTAATTCTTTACGCGGCCGGCTCGCTCAGCTCGCTCATATCGCATTATTACGAGGTGTTCGTTGGTTCGTTGACGCACGTGGACGCATGGACGCTCGTCGTGTTTGTTGCGACAGTCGTGGACGCGACGGGATCGACCGTGTTCAACAATAAGTTGCGAAACCGAGACGTGCATTCGATGTGGTGCACTTATTAGGTCGCATCGGCTAACCTGTGGTTTCGTGAAGTCGGATAATATGCCACAGAAGGTTGTGCAAGGTGGGGTTTACTTCGCTGCTTCGAGCCACCATTGTGTCTCCCTGAGCTTTCCCGCCGCGCTGACCTGCGAAAAAGTTTTGTGGACTTTGCTATCAGGTAAGCCCTTTCTACAGCTCTGGTGAATTTTGTCCGCCCTCTGCTCGTTCGAGGGCCGACAAAATGCTCGTGGCTTGAATGTTTGCGCCGCTTTTAATTCGTACGGAGGCGAATACGGAAGCATATCGAGAATGTTGCATTGTTTTGCGCGCGGTTGTGGCGTAGTCGCGAATGTTTAGAGGTGGTGGCGCGTGCCCTTGACCGTGAAATTGGAGAGCAGGGGTGGGGGGCTTGGTAGCTGCTGTTGCGTGTCGTGTTACAGCATGTATTGTAGACAAAAATTCTGTACTACGTCCCGGGTGAGTGGCCGACAGAGCCGCGTATCGCATTTCGTTGCAGTCGCGTTGCAAGGCAACTCGACCGAGGTTGAGTTGGCGTGTAATGTGTTATTGTGGCATTGTATTGATACGTAAACAAGCCACTGTGATTAGTAGGAGTGTAACAGCTGTGCTGTGCCTGGATTGTAATGATGATATTGTGGAAAAGTGCGTACAGCTGGGCTTGTTGGTTGTACAGGCGTGAGCAAAAGTGTGCAGACCACGGGATCGCGTGGCCGAATACATCGACGGGCCATCTAGCGACGTGCGCCTGCTGCGGTGCGCATGCGCGTCCCGTCGTATCAGTTGGCCTCTCATGACGCTCTGTCTGACGCGGTTACGGCGCTCGTAGCCAAAACGACAACTGGGTGTCACTCCACAGAATCTGTGCCGTTCCTTTACGTAGCGGCTGCGACGGGGCCTGTTCAAGCGCCGGGCTCGCGTCGTTTTTTACACCAGTTGATTAGCCGAACTAAGCATAGCTAGCATCGCATAACCTGAAGCCAAGTACACAAAATTAAGTTTTCTCAGCCCAGCTAGCCTTTGTCGCGTTAAGCCAAGTTAAATTAAATGAGCCTAGTTAAGTCAAAGTAAGTATAGCCGAAACTAATCATAGTGGAGCACGGTATCACCTAATAAAGTCAGGCGTAAGTAGGTTTAATTAAGCTTAGTCCAGCTTGCTGTTTTCATGTTAGGTGAACCCATATGAGTCGAGGAAAGTATAGCCAATCTAATTAAGCCTAATTGATCATGCTATTTCTTAATTTAGCCGAGCGAAATTAGCCTAAATAAGGCAAACCTAACCGCGGCAAATAAACCAAGTCGACTTTCTCATGAGCCCAGAGAAGCCAAACCCAGGAAGAAACTAATTACTCCTTATCGACTCCAAACTAATTATGCTCATTTACGTCTAATTAGCGTTAGTTAAGACGAATACTAATTATGTATGATTAGCCTGAGATCCAACCACACGCACCCTAGATACTGGAGCTTTACGTGACACAAGTATGCTAATTATGCATAACTAAGCTAATTAGACAGTGTCAAGGCAAGTATAGATAAATGTGATTAAGTGTGGTTGATGATGGTACCATCAAACAAATCGAGTTGTAATTAGGTGTAATTAAGCAATATCTCATGTAGCCTACCGGGCTCAGCCCAGGTTAACCTCCTTGCCTTTCTTCTACCCTTTTTCTCTCTCTCTCTCTCTTTAACCCAATTGAAGTAATTAAAGTCGAATTCTCATGAGATCAGAGACTCCGAGCTCAGGAATATACTAATTACTCCTGACGGAGTCGAGTCTCATTAAGCTAAATTAGATGCAATTCGCGGTAACACTAACAGTGATTCCACTCCTGCGCCAAAGTGCGCCAAATCAGATTTACTGCACCATCCTGATAATATCAACGGAAATTGCGCCAAACTGCGCCAAGGTCTCGGATTGGGGGGGGGGGGGGGGTATATCACCAGCAATAGCCACGCCGGCGCGTAAAAGCATGTGCAGCGTGTTCTCGGGCCGGCCAAAGTCACAACCTCGTACCAAGAATTATTCCGCTGAATAAACAGTGGTCGCGCGTGCGTACCAAGCAATTCACGATCCTATGCTCGGTGCCGATGCAGCGTCTGTTGTGCAGGTCGGCCCAACGGCAAAACACGCTCTCCGCAGTGGCTCGTGACGTTTTGGCGAATCGGTAGCGTGTAAGTGTGGCGGCGATTCATCGGCGGACGTCGTCCTTTCGAGAAACGCTGCTAATAGCTCGTTTCCAGAGTCGCAGTGCACGTAATTAAAGCAATTTTCACTAATAACTGCACGCGTGCCGCCAGAATGTTTGTCACGTCTATTTCTGGACACCGCGGAATGAAATCTGGGAACATCATAGGAATAGATACAATGTTACACCTTCGCTTCTCGCTTTCCAGGATCAATAGCTGATGGTTAAAAAACATTAGAAAATCACGGTATCGCATTCATAGTAAAAGAACTCGTTGTTGCGCTAGTTGGTTCCTGATTTCCAAAAAAAAAAATAATTAGAGCACAAACACACGGCACATTCACACACGCCCACACACCCAGGTGCGTGTTTGGTGCCTGCGTGTGTGAATGTGCCGGGTGTTTGCGCTCTATTTATTTTTTGGAAATCGCATTCATTGCTTCGTTCTGGGGGGCGGGAGGCTGCGTCTCTCGAAGGGCGCAGTCGCTGGCGCGCGCTATCTCGAGGCATGGTGAGACTTCTCGTAATCTTGCTGTGCTCTCTACGCTTACTTCGTGTTTAAAGAACTGACAACACGATAACCGCTTGGGCACCAGGAGTGGCCATATTCCCATTAACCAGCGTTCTGTTTAGTTACGCGAGATCGTGTCCAAAAGAGCTGCTGGCCTTACTTCGTGTAACTATACAATTTGTTAGTTTCGCTTAAGCTCGAAGCAGTGAATGCGATACCAACAAATTATATTGTTATACGAAGTTAGGCTTGACGCCATCCGCGAGAAGCGCTGGCGGCGGGGTCGCCATTTTGAAGGTCCGCGCACTCGCCGCATGCGCGAAAAGCTTTCTGCACGCGTTGTGTTCGAGACCCGTACGGCGACTTGGATGACCAGAGACCTCCGGAACACCTCTTGCACGCCGATGTACGTGCAGCACGAACGGCGCGTATGAACGGACCTCCAAAATGGCGCGGCGATGGTATTGCCGCCTTGCGGATCAAGGATCAATGGCCGCTTCAGGGAGAGAAGCGTTTTCGCACAGTCTGTACGCGTTGAGAGCACAACACGTAGACGGGTTTACGAGCCGTCTGTGATGCCTGCCGAAACAGCGCGTGCCAGCGATCGCGACCGCGCCCTTAAAGTCAAAGTTCAGTGTTGCTCCTCTAGCGACACAGCACCCCCCACCGCCCCTCCCTTTGCGTTCTTTCATTCTCTTTGAAGACGGGTGGGGCGTTCCTGTCTGCTTGAGTAGCAATCGATGGCACGCCTGGCGCGCGCGGTGATGTTGTCGGATGCGGCCTCCGTGCAACGGAGATAGGCCGGCTCTCTTTATCTCAGCTTCAGCCGCGTTCGTCGCCCCCGCTCGCGCGCTTTTACCCGAGCGTAACACATACGATGCGCGGGAGAATGTGATCGATTTGGACATTACACAAAACATGACGGCGGCGGCAAAAGTCGAGAATGTCCATATAATTGCTGTCGCACTAAAACAAAATGGCTCTCGCCTTCGAGTCGTCTTAGGTGAATGGACCTTCCCTGTGAGTTTTATTTTTTTTATTTTTGCCCTGTTTTCTAGAGGGCACTACAGGGGGGTTTTCGGTGTACAAACAGAATTCCCTAGCCATATACAACTTCACTGCAAAACGACAACGAAGTTTGTTAAATCATGCAGTCTACCGTCGAACGAACTTTTTGACACTTTCGCGGAAGCTCGATTTTAGCGGATCTCCATATCCGGGCAACCCTGCGCATGCGCAAACGATAGTCCAGAAGGACTGTGAGAATGCTCTTGCTCCAAGCCTCAGAGAGAGGGAAAGGAGTGTCGGAGGAGGTTGGCTTTATGAGGCTACCTAAGTGACGTCATGTTCCGCCCAGCAATATAATCGATCGTGAAGAAAAAGTACCTCTCTTTCTGCTTGGAGTCGTCTTAGGGCAATGCATTTGGGACAGTGTGGGTCTTTAGCGTTGAGGCATTGTTGTACGTCGCAGCGATTGTCTACAATGTCTGCTGATTACCACATACATGTATTTAGAATGTCATTTCATGAAGTACGATTTTATTGAACCGGTATTCTGTTTATATGCTACGAAAATAATCACTGAACAAGTTGTCCCAAAATGCTCAACCGCATGACGCCCTCATTTATGCATCATCGAGTGAAATAGGGAGTGTTCCTGAGATGATTGGTTCCTTGAGATTTGCAATGAATCGAAATATTTCTAGCTCTTCACAAGAGCCCCAAAATAATTATTCAGGTCCGTGAATGTAAATGCAACTTGCTTCTCCAGTCTATTCTAGGATGTTAGTTGCTCCATAGTGCTCCCAGATGCTAAATTACCTTCTCCAAAGTGCTCCAAAATGGAAATTTTGCTGCTCCAAAAATTGCTCCAAATCAGAAGACCTCGGTAGCATCACTGCACTAATTATAATTATTAGTGATTAATGTGTGTGACATAGAAGCCCACTCGAGGTACTCTATTTTGTGTGCTTGGCTTCATCAGGTTATGCGATACTAGCTATGCCTACTTCGGCTAATCAACTGGTGTAGAAAACGACGCGAGCCCGTCGATTGAACCGGCCACCGCATCCGCTACGTAAATGAACGGCACAGATTCTAATGCAGATTCTATGGAGCAAAGAAAATGACACACAGTTGTTGTTTTGGCTACGAGCGCCGTAACCGCGTCCTCAGACAGGGCGGCATGAGAGGCCAACTGATACGACGGGACGCGCATGCGCACCGCAGCAGGCCTCACGTCGCTAGATGGTGCGTCGATGCATTCGGCCACGCGATCCCGTGGTCTGCACACTTTTGCTCACGCCTGTACATGATTGGAAAAACAGCGCGCAATACCACAGAACACACAGGAAGGAAACGTACACAGCACTAAGTACGTTTCCCTGTGTGTCCCTGTGTGTCCTGTGGTTTTGCGCGCTGTTTTTCTAACCATGATATTGTGGATATTGATACTGAATATTCTGCCGGCAGCCGGCATTTTATCGTTTGCAGATATTGTGCCGGCAGCAGCTTAAGTTTTGTCCAGCATGTCTTTTTTGGCTCTCGCTATTTTTGCTGTGTCCGTGCGTGGTTTTGCCGTGTCAGTGGGGCGCCAGTAACCTACGCCGTGCCGCTTCGCGGTTCTTGCTACTTTTCTCGTGTCCGACTAACTGCCAGGGCCAGGAGTGTCAGCGACACGGACTTGCGCGTCCGCCACTTGCTCGGGATTTTACGGTAGTCAGAAAACGTTACTGGAGCCAGTACTTCCAACAATAGGACTTTTCTTTGGTCAGCGTAGTCTCGGATTATAGCTGCTTATTCTAGAAAAGTGTTTTGCTACCGCAGTGGTTGTAAACAGAAATCTTACTTTTATGAAGTCAAGAATTTATCAGTACCATACTAGACCACAATCAAAATTTCCGCAAGCTTAATATCTGGTGCAGATATTTCTGGTAGATATTGTCATTACGATTTCTTGCTGGCCCACCTTTTATTGCACATTAAGAGCTTGTGAAGAGCAATGCTCTTCTCCCCCCCCACCTCTCCAAAGGGTGAGATCCTGCTGCCATGCCTGCTTTGTTTTTGTTTGAATGCTTAAGTTTTTCGCTACGTACTGCAGGTAGCAAACAGGAGTGCCCTGATGAACTGTGCGGTGCTGACCATACAATCAAGAAGGGGTGTGAGGCAAGCATGCTATAAGAGGTGCTTATTCAGGCAGCAGAAATAAGCATCTGTGACTAGTGCAAAGGTAATGTACAAAGTTCCATTTAACGAAAAAGAATGTTGTTTTGAGCTAGTTATGTCGAAGGGAAACAATCAGTTCAAAATAAATGTGAGGGAATAAAGAGTAACATCAGGATGTATGCCAGCTACCAGCTTAACTTTATTGATGCAAAAGTATTATGTCGAACTGTTTTATTCAGGGGAAGAGGACTACAGTTTTCATGAATGAGCATGACTGGTAGTCGCTGCACATCCTGTTACTGTGTTCTTGCACTCATTATGCGCCTCTTATTCTTGTGACCTTCCACCACGATAAAATTACTTCACATAAATAGCAGTGAGAAGGCTCTTGCTAGCTATTTCAAATAAGGTAGCATTATCATAGCTTTAATTCCAATAAGCCAGCTACGCTCTAGAAAAGCGTACTTCACATGTTTGTCACCATGGAGAGTTCATTTTGTCGGGGAACGTGACTTCGTTTTGCAAAGATGAGTGTTGCCTTTCTGTCAAACGTAGTACTGGCAGGTGGAATTTTGCGAAAACCATTGTTAAGGTTTATCACTTTTTGCAGCACTATTGTACAGGAATGTATTCTTTTTCATAAATGCAATGCATGGTGCCTGAAGAATAGCGGCCCACTTTAAAGTTTATAACTTCATGATTGCAGTATCTGGGACAGCCTTTACTGTACGTAGTTTGTTTCTGCCGGGCATAAACCTATCGCAAGTTTTCAAGGCCAATTGCTAAATTTGCTGTGTACATTAGACTTCACACTTTCGTCACTAATACTAATCAACAAGCTATATGGCATTCTTGTCAAGGAATTTTATTGATTACCTCAGACCATCTATTCTGCTTCCCACAATTATCGGCCAATTTGTGTGCAAGTTCTATGCATGCTAAAAATGAAAACAGTGAATGCAACTGGCAGCATCAAGGAGTAAATGTTCATAAGCCAGTATGCGGGGCGAAATGTTGCTGTTGCCAGAATTTGTTATTTGTGTACGTTGAAGTGACTGGTAGTAAGTGATACAGCATTGCTGCAGCTGATTGCATAATTGAACACTTTACAGTTGCTCACGCAGTTTGAGCAGATGTCGATCACATTCACTGTGGTATGGTACAGCCACCAAGTTCGTGCATCTGCTTACCAGGAAGCTTCACCTAAAGCAACATTTTGCTGGGATGGCATCTAAGTGAGAATTGGGTTTGCCTTGTCGGTCTCTCAATACCATTACACAGGCTTGTTAAGTGCACTCAAGTAGCTTCAGCAGGCACTTGTAGCTACAGAGACAGAGGGACAGTCCATTTCAACAGCAGAGTTCACTCATCATATTGCATTGCCCATAAAGTGCATTATATTGTGGTGCCTTAAAGTCACAACTTGCTCATTTACGCACTTCTTGGTGTCTAACATTACAGGAATTATGATAATTTTTTATATCGTGCAAATTCATGCCATTGTTTTTTGTTATATTGTTACATTAAATACATAATTTTTGTCTGCTCCCTCCCCAACCAAAGCTTTCCTGCTGCTACATTCTGTCATGAGTGAAAAGAAGGAAAAACCAGGCCAGGGAAAGCAATATAGCTGAAAGAATTTTATAAGGAAAGGCGGCCATGTAGATTTTCTGTGAATGTTTGCAGAGCATAATTGTGTTATGCTCATTTTGTTGTCGCAGGAAGCATCTCCAAAAAGCAGTGCTACAAGGATGTGAGCCACATATTCTATTCAACGAACGGGTCAAATGCATAGGAGCCGTGTGCCTGCTGCTTCTGGCATGCAGACCGTGCAGCCGCCGCAGTAGAGTTCTTGCAAAGGTGTGAGACATCCCTGTGTTGCATAGATTGAGCATGTTAATTGTCAGTCTTTATAGCTTATAGTGATAAGTCTACAACTGTACTTCCTTGCAATCTGTGTTTTACATTCTCTTAAGGGGCCATTAGGCAGGCTCTGAACTGTTTTTTTTGCACCTTCAAGACAAAAGCTTGCTAATTCGTTCAGAGCGCTGCAGAAATCGCAATGTGTGATTATCACAAATGCTGCATTTCTAAAAACAATTACCGCAACCCCTATCATTGCCTGACCACTACTCTTCGGTAGCGAAGTGATGTAATGCTGCCCATGAGCAACATTATGTTGCACTGACTTTGTTGGTTTGTCCTCTGCAACATGAAATTGCATTTTGACTCTGAAATGATGCAGTATTCGCAATGCCCATAGACTGTCGCGCCCCTAGCGGAATTTAGGAGCGTCCTCTCATGGATGATCAGTAGACGACACCATGGCAGCCCTACGCAGTAGCGCACTTGTTCGGCTGTGTTAGCAGGAAAGAAACACTACGAGTTTACATGTTTCCTGCTTCAGTGAACAAACCGGGCCCTCCGTGACACGATAAATCTGACTCGTTCTTGCGAGACGCGAAGTTTTCGTGAAAATACGTGCGAAGTCGCGCGTTCAACAATGACCCACATCGTACAAATATCAGCTTCGCGAGGTTTTGTGTAGCCACGTAGGTTAGTTAAACGCTGTCGTCTGACCTTCTCAGTTGAAACTCACCTTGTTTTACTTGCATATAGCATTCGTCAGTGCTCTTGTAGTGCATGAATTTATAACATTGTCGGCTGGAAGTCGCGCGAGCTAGCGATGTATAACTGAGTAATCACAAATTTGCCAGCGCTGCGCAGCTTATTTTTGTACCTTTGTTGGTAGATGGCAGCACTCTGCAAGCGATTTGTTTGTTCACCGGTGTGAGAGCAAGGAGTTCTGCGCGCCCAGATAACGTTGTGACGAGGACTAATCGAAGTCGTTCGGCGGAGGAACTGCTTCAGATTACTTTCAGCAATGATGTTAAGAGGAACCACCTTGACGACGAGGATTTTTCACTGGACGGAGAAGGCTGTGAAAGCGTGTGTGTGAGTGTGAGAAGGAGTGTGACAGCGACGATGAACGATCAGCTGCTAACTCACGAGGAGCGAGTATTACACTTCACGTCCCCTCGCGCGCTAATGTTTTTTCACGCTCGTAAGTCACTTTGATTGTATTTAATGTATAGTATCCTTCAGCGAGATCAAAATAAAAACATGGTTTTTCTTGTACATTGCACGTAGCGCAATTATTGTGGATATTATCGAGCACCGCATTCCGCCAGAACACTCGAGTTCGGAATAGGGAAGCGAAATGGTTAGAGCGATGAAACGTGCAGTCACGGCCACAATCCACGCCTATCGGCTCACTTCTCCTGTACTTCACCGGTACCTTCCGATCGGCATAGTTGTTCGACGCATTTTCGCAACGTCGAAGAATTCGTCGTTGCGAAAAGCATACGTGCGTGTTCTTTTCGATATTCGTGTTTCGATCGTGCTGATCGAACCTGCGGCATCCGAGTGCAGTGAATTGCGTACGGCTTGAGTCTGAGCATGGCTGTAATACAAGCGCTACTAAATAGGATGTTAAATGCTTGTGTTCCGTTGAAGAAGCAACTCCGCGTTCCTGACTGCGCAAGTAATGACGACGGCGTATGTTTGCAAACCATCGCCACGTTAAACATTCGGTCCCGTGCAGCAGCGATGACGCTACTCGCTAGCGGCCTACCACTGCGGCAAATCCGTCGGGCAGGCTCGGTACACAGTATCTCGGAGTGCCGTTCAGGTCATACGTCAATTCTAGTTCATGAAGTTTTCTGCAGCACGCACAGGATTTCGCACAGCATCGCTTATGCACGGTAACGGAGCTGAAATATAACCTCTCACACCGCGGCAAATAATTAGGTGGCAAGCTTCCATGGTTTGAGAAAGCATTTCGGTCTCATATCCATTTCAGTGCAGCTCATGACTTCATCCGGTGAAAGTGGCACGGGCCGTACGTACGCACGTCCTATCTGTTCCTATGCAAACAAACGGATTGACCCTCCATCGGGCGCCATCTTGAATCGTACAGCGCGCCACCTATAGTTCGTGGGCATTGCGAATAGGCCGTGTGGTCACGCGTGTTGTATATTTATCTCGCCAGTGCTTTCTTTGCACAGTGCTTCCTAACCGTGGCGCCCTGGCAAAGCGGCACATTGAGGAAGCCTTGCTTGGTCGTTGGGCACGTGCTGATCACACAATCGCTGATGTCGTGTTATGTTGCCAGTGTGACTAGCCACGATGACGACCTACCCCTAAGCTGCATAATGTCTGTGGCTCCTTGCTTACTTGCCTTTTTTCTACCTAGAGCTCTTTCCTTAACTTTAACCTACGTTGATTACAGCTACATTACCAAGTGAACAGCCCCCGCCGTAATACAGTGGTTAGAATGCTCAACTGCTGATCTCAACTGAGTGGTTTCTATCCATAATGCAGCGGTTGCACTTTCGATTGAGGCAAAAATTATAGAGGCTCGAGTGCTTTTAAATTTACGTTCACATTACAGAACCCCATTATTATTAATACATCAACTGGAACAAAGCGGCAATTCCAGATTGTATACATATACCAAATAACAGCTGAGCTGGTTACTAGGTTGGTATCTGTGTTAAAAAGGCAGGGCATGCAAACATGGACACAAGAGAGAAGTCAAGACACCACAAACAGCAACTGAAAAGGCGGATAATAATGTAGACACTCAACCAGGTAAGAGGTGATACCTACAAATCTGGCACGCCTGTTGGTCTATGCGAGAGGCAACTTCTCAGACATTTGATTTCTTCGTTCAGTTAATCGACGGTTGGCTCACACATGCACTACCACTTACCGATATGCCAGGCCTCAACCATTAGATGCATTTCTTCATTGTTGTGCTTGTACAAAACTGCATTCATCGAATTTCGGCATGTATTTACGCTCTCTACAATGTAAAGCTAGGTTACATGGTGAGCCTCAAGTTAGAAATCTCTTATGTTCGGTAAGTCTGTGTGCCTTTTCAGTTTTTAGTTGGTGTTTGAAGTGTCTTGACTCTCTCTTGTGTCCCTGTTTGCTTGCCCTGACCTTTTAACATGTATACATTTAATGCGCAAGAACGAAATTAGGTGATCGAGGGAGTTATTTGGAAGTTGAATTTAAGTGGAGCACCAAAATAGCAGTGCCAATTAAATTTAAGCTATGAAGGCATCTGGCTGCTTTAGAAAATGATGTAATGCGAACAATGACCATGTGTCATGTCTGATGCTACTAATGTGGTATGAGCTATACACACACTAAGTAGCGGCTGTTTGGATGCTTTCTAAACTGCTACCTCATGGGGCCAGGAAAGTTAATTTTGGTTACGTGGGGCATGCTAGAAAAAGTGAACTTGTTTCTGATGTTTTTCTTTTCCTGGCAGACATTCTACATAAATGTGCCCAAAGGCGGAAGGACGACACGCACAGATGGACACACCGAAATCCTCAAGCTTCCACAGAAGCTGTGAATGGGCATTAATCAGTGAGTATGCGCCTTAAACATTTTGCAGAAGCATTCAATTTCGGCTGAACATTTTTATCAATGTTTTTTTATTTTCTGATTAGTAGTGCAATAATGTTACACCCTAATGTTACCCTTGTTGCTTTCACAGGTGCATTGCTGTGTAGAGCACTTTAGTCTGGTACAAGGCCTGAAAGGTGCCACTCAGATGACTAAATCGTGGCAGCCGATTGCTTGTAGTCCAGCTCATACACTTGGTAGTGTTCTCCAATGGCAGGATTTCTAGCTGTCTGGCTTGGGAAGTCAATTTTAAGTGCATGAGTATTGGTGCAGACTTGTATGCATCCACCATTGAGGTGGAAATGTGGCTGCATTTTAATATTTTAGCCAGTATAGCTAGTGAATAGAATTACAAGCTGTGACAGCAACACTTTTAGAGGGGGGCGAGTTAATAAATTATTGTGTATTTCTCTGTTTGCATGCTAAAAAGACGGGGCGAAAATCGGTGCAGACTTTATGCTGTCTCTTTGCATCTGACCCTTTGTGCTGTTTGAAGGCATTAAACCATATGAAATGGTTTGAGCCTTTGTGTGTGTGTGCCAAAGGTTGAGTCTTCATAGTAGAGGCAGGTGAAATAGGTCAGAGGTTAAGGTTATTTTTTCGTAATCAACCTCTTGTTGGCAGTTATTCAAAACAGTTTTGAAGTAACTTAGCGATGTGAGCAGAGTAGTGCTTCATTTTAGTGTCTTACAATACCCACTGTTTCAATACCTCTTTGGGTCATATCAATGTGCGAGGTGGTTTCTTGACCATTTGCAATATTCTGATAAACTGGTGCTGTCATGTCCCAATGTTGGAAGTAGTCGTTCAAGGACTGTTTTCGGGGGGAAAATTTCGTAATACTACATCAAGGACCTTTCACACTTTGCACACAGATATTAAGCTGTCAGGCAATATAACTGACACACGATTGTTGCTTCACGCAGTGGTTTCTTGACCATTTGCAATATTCTGATAAACTGGTGCTGTCATGTCCCAATGTTGGAAGTAGTCGTTGAAGAACTATTTCCGGGGGAAAATTTCGTAATACTGCAGCAAAGACCTTTCAAACTTTGCACACAGATATTAAGCTGTCAGGCAATATAACTGACACACGATGGTTGCTTCGCGCTTTTACTACAAAGTCTTTTATAACGTTAGCAAAATTTCACGACTATGGTAGTCGGAATGATTTTTGTTTCAATTTACGCTGTTTTTGGTCATGAGGAAATGGGGAAATGCAGCATTTCTTAGTATATTTGAAAAAAATATTGATTCTTTCGTGTGAAATATATTCACATTATGGGCTGCAAATCTGCAACGATTGGACTTGCACTGGTGGCACCTGCGTGAATCCTGTGCCAATGTGCTGTGCAGCAAAGGTCAAGGAACAAGAATTTTTAGGTAGCCTAGAGATAATTCACTTGAGTTACTTCTTTCTTTCTTTAAACCATGCAATATAGTTTTTTTTAAATGGAGTGTAAATTGCCAGCAAAGCATACCACACAATGATGTCTTGACGACATTTCTGCTTAGGATGCATTGCGAACGTTAAGCCACAATATTGGTCAAGAAGTCTTTTTCCAACTCTTTTACATTTGTTTGGAATGTTTCTGTTTATTTTGTTTTCACACTAGTTTTACGAGAAAGTGCATATTTATTTATTTGTTTTTTACTTCACAGTAATTCTGACTTCAGTGGAGTCATTGAAGGTGGGTTACAGTAATAAATTACATTATGAAAAAAGCAAACGAATGATTTATTACACACAAAATGATCTTGTTAAGCAAAAACAAGAGCATAAAATATAGGAAACAACATAAAGCAAGAACAGTTAAGAAAATGAAAAGGGAGCAGCACAAAATACTAAGGCAATGAACTTTAGATAATCAACTGACAAGCAATGATTGCGAGGATTCCGGACAAAAGAATTGGTATTTCTTCTGACAAATGTTAACTATAAAATTCAGTATTTTGCCATGTTTCCTCATGGCTGAAAAAATGTATATTGATATGCACATTAATAAAGTATGTAGCCGTGAAACACTGCCACCATCAGAATAATAAAAGAAATGTGTTGCAGTAATTGCTGAAAGCAATAACTTTGTATAAGCTATCTTGCATGACACAGTTTCACATCTGTAGACGGATGAGTGCTGCGAGTGTTTCTTTTAAAGTGAAGCAGTGACATGCAAGTGACCAAGCTGAATATTTCATTTGGCTTAATGCTTTACCTACCTGAACTATATTTTTTCCTTAAGAAAAAAGCTTATAAATTGATAGCCAAATTTTCTGCATTGTACAGTAAGGGCCATTTTTTTTCGTGCTATTTTGTTGTGGGCTGTTCTCCCTGCTTTTCCACTACCAATCCTTCATTTATCTTTTACTGATTTTTATTGTGGAGATTGATATCTTTACCAATCAAGCTTTTTCTCATGCACCTGGTTGGACGTTTTCACATTTAAAAGATGCTCCATCATTCCCATATATTTCTCGCAGCCAGTGTTTGTGACATCCACTTGCTGGATCTTATGACTGCGTATTCTAAAGCTAGATTACCTCGCTTCAAAATATAAACCACTTCCTTTATCGTAATATGCATCCCTTATTATTTCATCCTTATCCATTCTATAGTTATTCACAGCTGTTCTTTCTCAATATTAGCTATCCTTTAAGTATTCTCCACCAATGACATTGTGCCTAATGCTTTTCGAGCACAAAGTTCGATGCCTGCTCTCAACGTCGCAAAGTTTTGTCCGGGAAACTCACTTGAAATGATGTACAATCAGGTATAATAGCACGATCTTTTTTTAACAGCACAGGAGGTGATGGAACAACCACCTTGTATATTTAAAGAGGACCAATTCATACCTTCTGCTTGTTTACTAAAGTTAACCTCTTTCAGTTTCCTTATTTCTTGTGATTTGTATTGCGCTGGCCTTAAGGTTTGTAGTCTTACGGACGTGGCATTATAAAAGGGTTGAATAGCCGGTCACCTGCTTATGATACTGCAGCTTAAGTATTCCACCCAGTATCATTGCCATGCAAGTATTTGGTAGAGCTGAGGCTTTGTAATGAATGTGATGAAATGTACAGCTGATGAAAAAAAATCGTTGAACAACGAATGTTGTGGAAGGTAGTGATTCGACAACACGACTTCTCTTTACCGGGGCAGCAAATCGCATCAAGGTTGCTGCCACAACTTCGATAAATCGTCTTGTTGAAACATTGGCTCCAACAACATGCTTTGTTCAATGGTTTGACACTCATTCAAGTTCCCATCTCCAGCTGAACTTCTGCGGTGTTAAGATGTACAACTGTCATGTAGTGTTCTGATGGATTTTCAAAAAAAGCCACCGACAGCAAGCCTTGCTTCTCACTTTTATGCTCACCCTTTATGTTTATCCTTTAATGATTGTCTTCATCAGCGTATTATATGTCCACTGCAGCATATAGGCCTTCGCAGTGGCCTACAATTTGCCTTGTCTAGTATGAGCCGATTCCATTTTATACATGTAAAATCATTTATTTGCCCCACATAACTCAAGTTCTAGTTCAAAAAATAAGTTAAAAGACATCATGGTGTCTAATAATAAGTTAAAAGACATCCGCAGGCACGAACTGCCAGCTTCGCGACTTCTACAAGGCCTGCACAGTCACCACGCAATTTACTCGACGTTATGGTGGAAGGAACTGCCGCAACTGCGCTTATTGACACTGGGGCTGCGATTTCAGTCATAGACGAGAACTTCTGCCGTAAACTGCATAAGGTCACGACGCCGTTCGCCGGCATGCTGCTGCGCACCGCAAGTACGCAGCACATAGCGCCGGTTGCTGCATGTACCGCAAGGGTGGTTATTGACGGCGTCCTCTATGTTGTCGAATTTCTCGTGCTGTCCTCATGTTCACATGACATCATCCTCGGCTGGGATTTTTTATCTCAGCATCGCGCCATCATCGACTGTGCCCGGGCCGAAGTGGCGCTCTTCCCTTTCTCTGATGACGCATTGCCTTACCCTTCTGCGAGTACAGCCCAAAAGCTCACTGTTGTGTCCGACACGGACATACCACCCGCCATGTCAGTGCTTGTGCCCGTGTCTTGCTCAACCGCGCCGTACAACACTGTCCTTTTCACACCGTCGCCTATTTTCCTGCGTCGCAGGGCTCTGCCTCTCCCTTTTGCCGTCCTCAATACCACATCCGGATCATCGGTAATGCTTGTGTGTAATCCGTTCGAACACCCTGTGACCTTGCTGCGCGGAGAATCTCTTGGTTGCGTTCAGCCAGTTGATCCGCTCCACATCATCGAGACTTCGGATGACACGCCCTGTTCTGAGCTCGCCGCCCTCACTTCTCCCGTCCAGCGCACGTCAACTTCATCATCGTCAACTTCGTCGTTGCCAGACATCTTTGAAGCTGTCGTGGATGCCGATCTGCCGCCTCCGCACCGTACGCAAGTCCTTGCGCTTCTCCAGAATTTTCGCTCGTCGTTTGATTGCGACCAACTGCGCTTGGGGCGTACAGCGAACGTCAGTCACAGCGTCCACACAGGTTCTCATCCTCCATTGCGCCAGCGACCATACCGTGTGTCGGCAGCCGAGCGGCACGTCATTAACGAGCAAGTCGATGAAATGCTGCAACGTGGCGTCATTCGCCCTTCCCAGAGCCCTTGGGCGTCCCCTGTCGTATTAGTGCGCAAGAAGGACGGGTCAATACGCTTCTGTGTGGATTACCGTCGGCTAAATAAGATCACTCGTAAAGACGTCTATCCGCTGCCCCGCATAGATGACGCACTCGACTGTGTGCAAGGCGCGGAGTACTACTCATCTTTAGATCTTCGCTCTGGCTATTGGCAAGTGCCGATGGCGGAAGGTGACTGCGAGAAGACAGCTTTCGTAACGCCCGATGGCTTATACGAATTTACCGTAATGCCTTTTGGGCTCTGCAACGCGCCCGCTACTTTCGAGCGCATGATGGACACCATCCTTCGTAACTACAGGTGGAAGACATTTCTGTGCTATCTTGACGACATCGTCGTGTTTTCATCAGATTTTCCGACGCACCTTGTTCGCTTGCGTGAGATACTGACCTGTCTCACCTCTGCCGGCCTCCAACTCAACATCAAAAAGTGCCGTTTTGCTGCCCGCAAGCTAACGATATTGGGACACGTCGTTTCGAAGGATGGTGTGCTGCCTGACCCAGATAAGCTTCGCGCCGTTGCCGAGTTTCCCAGGCCCACAACTCTTAAGGCGCTCCGCAGCTTTGTAGGCCTCTGCTCTTACTTCCGGCGCTTTGTGCGTAATTTTGCGACCATCATCGCCCCACTGACGAATTTACTTACGGCTAGTAACGGCATTTCCGCTTGGTCAACCTCATGCGATGAAGCCTTCAAGCAGCTACGCCACCTACTTACCTCACCACCAATACTTCGGCATTACGATCCCACAGCGCCTACAGAAATCCATACCGACGCTAGCGGCATCGGACTTGGCGCAGTACTAGCTCAGCGGAAGGACGGCTACGACGAGTACGTCGTCGCGTATGCTAGTCGCACTTTGAAGAAGCCAGAAGCGAACTATTCTGTGACCGAAAAGGAGTGTTTGGCCATAATTTGGGCTCTAGGCAAATTTCGTCCATACCTATATGGTCGTACTTTCGACGTTGTTACCGACCATCACGCCCTTTGCTGGCTTTCTTCGTTGAAAGATCCATCAGGTCGCCTCGGCCGATGGGCTCTTCGCTTACAGGAATATGACATTCGCGTTGTCTACAGATCGGGCAGGAAGCACACTGACGCCGATGCGCTTTCTCGGTCACCGATACCTTCCGATGTAGATTCCCTGTCAACGCTCTTCACATCCATGTCTCCCATCGACGCCACGGACATGCCAGCTGAACAGCGGAAGGATCCCCGGCTATCAACTATGCTCAACTACCTGCAGGATCCATCGGCCGCACCTTCTTCGAGAACACTTCGTCGCCAAGCCGCCCACTTTACTGTGCGCGACAACATCCTTTACCGCAGGAATTATATGCCCGATGGTCGCAAATGGCTGCTAGTGATACCACGGCACATGCGTTCCGACATCTGCGCTTACTTCCATGCTGCTCCTCACCATGGTCACGCCGGCGTTCTGAAAACGTATGCTCGGCTCAGGCAGCGTTTCTACTGGCATGGAATGTATCACTTTGTCTGCCAGTACATTCGCTCTTGCACGCTGTGCCAGCGGCGTAAAATTCACCAGCGCCCGTCCGGCCAGTTACAGCCGCTTCCCTGCCCTGCTCGTCCCTTTGATCGCGTTGGCATAGACCTATATGGCCCACTTCCCTGCAGTTCCTTGGGTAACAGATGGATAATTGTCGGCGTCGATCATTTGACGCGCTATGCAGAGACTGCAGCGCTACCGGCCGCCACCGCTCGTGAGGTCGCATTATTCATTCTACGGAATTTCGTTCTTCGACATGGAGCACCACGCGAACTGCTCAGCGACAGAGGGCGTGTGTTCCTCTCCGACGTCATCCAAGCCCTTCTCTCTGCATGCAGCATCATTCACCTCAAGTCTACCGCATACCACCCGCAAACGAACGGCTTGACGGAGAGGTTCAACCGCACGCTCGGTGACATGATAACTATGTACGTCGCGTCGGATCACAGTAACTGGGATGCTGTTTTACCATTTGTAACTTACGCCTATAACACTGCCACACAAGCTACCACTGGCTTTTCCCCGTTTTTCCTGTTGTACGGACGAGAGCCCTCTTGTACCACGGACACACTGCTTCCATACCGACCCGACGCGTCCGAATGCACGCCGGTGTCTGAAGCGGCGAGATATGCAGAGGACTGTAGGCAGCTCGCTCGTAAACTTACAACCGCCGCTCAAGGTCGCGAAAAACTGCGACATGACAATGACGCGTCTTCACCAGACTTCCCGACTGGTTCTCTCGTTTGGTTGTGGATACCTCCTCACAGCCCTGGCCTTACAAACAAGTTTCTTGCACGCTATGATGGCCCCTACCGCATCAAAGGACGCACGTCTGCTGTCAACTACGTAGTTGAGCCCGTGACGCCGTCCCACGACCTCGGACATCGCGGTCGGGACACGGTTCACGTCAGCAGACTTAAGCCGTACTACGACCCCTTGGTACTGCCTACGCCTTGAGACGCCAGGATGGCTTGTCTTCTCTCCCAGGGGCAATTGTAGTGAAGACGAGAAAGAAGATTCGCTCGGGCGTCTGTTGCTGTGCGCGAGATCTGGGTTCCCGTCGGACCAGCGCTACTCTGACTGCCAAGTCGTCACCGCCTTTCTAATAAATCTTCATACGACAATGGCAATAATTGAACAGATTTGGTTGTGCAAGTACATAAATTCTTTTGCAATTAGAAGGTAGTGTGTTTAACCCTGAGTTCTTATGTACTATAGCAATAAGTTTTCGTGAGATCATGCTGCTTGTTCTGCATATGATCAGATCGTATCTGAAAATGTCTGTAAAGCACCGTTCCTGCTTTTTTTATTTATTAAACAGTGGTGTGAAGTGAGGCCATGTATGCGTGCACCATGGCAATGTTTGAATGAGTATAGATTGTGAACATTGTTGTTGCTACAGCTGTTTTCTTTTGCACTTCCTTTTCAGATATACAGAAAAGGGAGAAGTGGAGCCGTCCATGGGCCGTGCACATAGTTTCATAAGCGGGCATGCAACGCCTTTGACAATTATGTTCCTGAAGACATCTGCCGAAGTTGCGTTCAAAGAAGCATGTAGTAGTGTACTTCATTGTTTATTTGGCATGCAGCAGCAGGTATGGCTCACACATGTGCAAGTTCACACGGTACAGTGCATAAACACACAGCATGTTATCCCCACATCTACCAACTCAAGATTTGCAGCTTGATTGTAAATTATTTACTCCGACTTAGTACAAAAAAGTATTAACAAAACGATATGAAAGTTTTGGCACCTATGTAGGTGGCATTCTCAGTATACGCTGGCAACAAATGAGCAGAGTTTGACCAGTCCACTAGTCGCGTATATGCTTGTAAACATCTGGAGGGAGGCCGGTGTTGTTGCAAGCCAATGCATCGCAACAAATGAACCATGATTCCAAGTTTTCTTTTCCCCACCTCTGTACACGAGGCAGCATTGTTGAATTGTTTAGGTCAAAGCTATGCCTTGTCACACAGCAGCATTCAAAAAGCTCCTTTTTAGAACACGTTGCATGGGTGGCTTTAGCGACGTCCTCTTTATGTTCTTCTAAGCTTCGTTGACCATTGTCTGTCCTTTTTGCCAATGTAAGTTGCATCACAATCCTTGCATTGTACTTTGTGTAGACAATCCTGCTCTAATCATCGTTATTTGGTTTTACCTTGGGACATGTGTTCAGGGAGCCCAAAGGCTGCACACCTGCGGATCATTGGAGCAGGGTCCTCTACAAAGTACACTAAGAGTACTGCGAGGCCACTTGCATTGGCAAAACAGGCAGGAAAAGGTCAAAGAGCTTTAAAGAACACTCAGGGGGGATGTTGCTATAGCCACCCATGCAGCACATTCTAAGACTGAGCTTTTTTAGCATTGCAGGGCAGTTGGACATGGCTTCGGCTTAAACATTGCGATGACACTGGCTCGTGGACAAAGGAGGGGAAAGGAAAACTTGGAAATATGGTTCATTCGTCGCAAAACATTAACTTACAACACAGATTGTTGGCGGGCCAGTTGGTACATACTGAGCGAGCAACAGCGCCTAGACAGGACAAAAAGATACACGAAGCACACGCAGCACTGTGTCTGTGTGCTTCGTGTATCTTTTTGTCCCGTCTAGGTGCACTGTTTCTCGCTCAGTGACTTGCAAGAACCGCAGCCGCCTGCAAAAGGCTTATGAGGACGTATGTGGCTCGTGGACTGGTTGACCTCCACTCACCTGTTGCCAGTGTATACTGAGAATGCCACCTGCATAGGTGGCACCTGTATTTTGGGACATTTTTGCATTTACAGCTTCGTTCAACGAAGACAAATGTTTACAAAATTTGGAAATGAAGTATATTGTGTGCTCTTTGTGCCTGTGTTTGCTGCATACTCATTGCTGGTGTTTTTTTTTTAATGTAGAGTTTTGTTGACTGGACACCCTGTTCAATTTGTTTTGGATACATGACAAACAGGTGCTTTAGTGAGCTAGGCATGAGCGACTGCATCCATCTACAAAACGATTCTACTTGTGCAAAACATTTTATAGTACCTTGTAATCATTCTTAAACCCTGTGTTCATTTGCAAATGAAATAGTCACCTCCACAAAAACAAATTTTACAGGGTGTCGAGCCAAAAAAACTCTCAGTAAGAAAAGAACGCAATTAAGTACACAGCATAGACAGGCACGCAAAACAAATGAAATCCTCCATTTTTGTATTTTGCAAACAGATTTTATGGCACAGCTATGGTACAAAACCATTATTTTGCAATAAGGCGAATGTACTGGAAAATACGAGCACACCGTTTTGCGGAACCTTATTAACTCTCTTTTGTGTTAATTAAACTAGCGTAAGAAGTACGTAAGAAGCCTTTGTTTGAAGGAAACTGGTGTATTTTGGTCACGGAATAGAGTCTGTCATTTGAAAATAGTGACGGTGTGTTTTGTGTTAGCTGTGCTAACGTAAAAATTTCGTAAGAAGACTCCGTCTTACAGAAATCGTTTCATTTGGGATCACGGAGTGCTCGGCAGCGCTCTACCTTCAGCTTTGGCCGTGAAGGAGTGTCCACATTTTTTACAGTGTATGTCACGCTGCTAGCTGGCACCAAATATGGTAAATGGCAGCTTTGACGGATGGCACTGAGTGTTCTGACTTGTCGCTGGCCCTGCTATCAATGTTGTGAAATAACTCGATGTTAAAGTCCTATTAGTTGATAGAACTCAAGCGCTCCAGAAGCGACAAGGCTGCTTGAGCACTTATAGGCCGCACGTACGTTCTTCCCGTTGACGGATCAGTGCTCCAGAGCTGGACTCGCGTACTATGCAAACGATTGCAGATGCCTGTGCAGATATGTTTTCGGTAAATCAAGGAACCAATATCTGAAGAAAAGAGCAATTACGTTATACTTCTAAATTATGACTGAGTGATACCGTAGTCTAGCGGTGAAATATACGTGACATATTTACTAATTACAGGTTGTAACTATACCTTAAGCAATGGAGAGATCGCGGGAAGCTTGCTTCGCAAATTTTTGTCCACTTCTAATTCCACCAACCTGCTGGCGTCGAGTTTGCACTCAATAACCCAGATATATAGCTGAAAATAGTCTACAGCAGGTGCTTACGGCAGCCAGACCATGATCTTCGTCGAAGGTCTTCTAGGCGTAGCTGAAATGTCGATAAAGTGTCTTTCGGAAGTCATATTTTCCCCAAAGAAATTGCTGCAAGGGAAAGCCGTGTCAACAGTGGCTCCCTGCGCTGCACTGCATTCAAAGAAAGACTGATACCTCGTATTTCCCAAAGAGTTTATGCCATGTACAACATTAAAGCAAAATATTGCAGTCACCATTTTTTGTGCTCTCATAAAGGAGAGAAAGCGTCAGTGGAACTTGTTTGTTGCCAAAGCAGGGAGGTGTTTTTTTTCAGCCGCCTCCCTACCCGTATGGCACAATTAATGTACATAATGTATAAGAGTATAGATAGATGCACCAACGAGCCCAGAGTGGCTCTCGCTGAATGCATAACGGCCCCATCGTTCACCACCGTTTGACCCACTGACGAATAAGCGGAAGCCGTTTCTTGTCGCCTAGTTTAGGTATATAGATTAAAAGACGCCATGTATATTGCGACAGTGTGATGCTTGGAAGTGAGGCAGCTGCAAGTTGACACTTTATTATTAACCAGATATATTAACGTGATAGAAGCCGTGGTGGGACTCGATGGCCGAGGAAGCGGGCATAACTTTTTTTTTTCAGAGGATACACGCTTTGCCGATTTCCCAGGAAGACGAATCAAATGGGACTGTCCACCACTCGGAAAAAAAACACCACATAGGGAGCAACTAGCACATTATTTCTCCTCAACAGGAATTATATATTGATTTAGCTCTGAAAGTGCTGAAAGTTGCGGGTCAAGTGATCGCTAGAGCTAAAACACCAAAGTCAATAGCCTTATGTTGCTTGAAAAATAAAAAGATATGACTGGAAATGTTATTTTATACACTTTCGGAAACTTCTCTTTGGTGTCAGAAAATATATTTTCTAAATGGGAAGCATTTTTCAGCGAACTTCGACGACTTTGAGCGTATCTATCTAGCTAGCTATCTATCTAGCCGCCTGGCCGTATCATTAATGGGATTTACACGAAATTTGGTATGGCACAACAAGACTGTATGACGAACATAAATTGCTGGTCATTTCATGAAAATCATGACTAACTTGTCATGAAAAGTATGATTTACATGCCACGGTCATGGCACGCTCGCGGCCGTTTCGTCAGCTTGATATACATCAAATTTGGGATTGAGTGACCTGACTCTATGAAGAACACAAATGACAGGTGGTATATGGAAATCATGACTTGTCATGTGCGACATGACTTGCATGCCACGCTCATGGCACCCTCGTGGGCGTTTCGTCAGCTTGATATATACCAAAGTTGGAATTGAGTGACGTGACTGTATGAAGAACATAAATGACAGGTGGTAATATGGAAATCATGACATGTCATGTGCGACATGACTTGCATGCCATGCTTATGGCACGCACGCAGGCGTTTCGTTAGCTTGATATACGCCAAACTTGGTATTGAGTGACGTGACTGTATGGCGAACATAAATGAGAAGTGGTAATGTGAAAATCGTGACTTGTCATGTGCGACATGACGCACGCCACGCTCATCGCGCGTTCGCGGTCGTTTCGTTAGCTTGACATACACCAAATTTGGGCTTGAGTGACGTGACTGTATGACGAACATCATTTAGAATTGGTAATGTGGAAATTATGACGTCATGTGCGACATGACTTGCATTCTACGCTCGTGGCGTGCTCGTGGCCGTTTCGTTAGCTTGATATACACCGAATTTGGCATTGAGTGACATGACTGTATAACGAACATAAGTGGCAGGTGGTAACATGAGAACCTTGGCATGCATGTCATCTATAACGCCACTTACATGCCACGCTCACGGTCTGCTTGCGTCCAGTTCGCTAGCTTGATATACACCAAAATTGGTATTGCGTGACGTGACTGTATGACGAACATAAATGACAGGTCCTAACATGTAAAACATGACATGCAAATTATGTAAAGCATGATTTGCTCCTTCCTGACTGCTTCGCATTACATCGATTCCCAGAGTGCCTGAGGTCTGCCGGCTTTTTTCTTCTACGCGTTAAAAGGAGGTTCCAAGTGACACTGCCGGCGCCACCTTGTAGTTGAAGAGAACAATTTTTAAAATAAATATAGTTTCTTTAGTGCGCAGAACGTTTTAGAAAGGAGTCAGATAGGAAAGAGCGCAGTAATGCTCGTGGCGCGCTCGCGGCTGTTTCTTTTAAAAATGCAATATCAACCAGCCCAAGTAGCTACTCTTTTGAAGAGAACAAGCTTGTCCTAGTTGGTTTGTGACACTGACTGAAGCCATGCCACTGAAACCACTATAACTAACGAAGAGGACATCATGTGCGCTACGGACAACTGAATTTTTATTTCTGCCCTCTTCCTTGGTCCCTGTGTTTGGTCCCTATCTTTGGTGCCTGTGTTTTCTATCCGCTTTACTTCCCTTTTTTCTTTCCCCTATCCTCCCTCCCCTAAGTGTGGGGTAGCAAACAGGAAGCTACAAATTTGATAGAACCCGCCGCCCTTCTGTCATTTTATTATCTCTTTTTGTTGTAGAGCGTCTGCTTGAACTAATTTTGATCTTTCACTTCACCCTGCGCTGATTGCGACGTAACGCGGTTTTAATTTTAGGCTCTTGTAGCCCAAAGAATCAAGAACTTGTTACGTCAGTAAGGAAGCCTTCTTTGAGGTGAGGCCTCATTAAGTAACATTGAAAGCTAGTTTGTATTGAGAATGTAGTTAAATTCGTTGCCGGATAATCACGAGACCCATCCATTCGCTCAATCATGCAGACGTATACTGCCCTTGTTCTCGGTTTTCTCTAACAGACTCTTCCGGCGCTCTCAAAAACCTCCTAGACAATATCATTGCACAACTGAGCGTCCAAGCCCGAACACCTAGGGCATGTCTTCGCCTGCCCCGGTGCTCATGGTTAGCTGCCATTATCATTATTGCAGAACAGCCGGTCACCACTCGTGTCCTTGCCAAGACGCTGAGAGTGCACATTTGCCACCAATTACGGCTACCATTGTGTCAGCTAACGCATTTGCCAGCGCAGAAGCCACGTGTTTCGTTCTACGGTATTGTGACAAATAACCGTGACCTATTACCAACTGGTTCCAAGCCTGCGGTGTGTTCGGCCTCGGCGTTGTGGTGCCTCCGCAGAACTCATGTGTGCCTATCAGTCCCTCTGATTATTAAGAAGACGCGCTTGTCACCACCACTTCTGAAGTAGTTTACACCAATGGTTCCAACAATTCCAGCAGCTTTACCGGAGTAGTGGTTGATCCATCTGATGACATATCAATACAACATCAGTTTTCCCATATGAGGACGTCGACAGCAGCGGGACTCGCAGCGCTTCACATTGCTTTCAGGTGGATGCATCGGCAGCCACCTAGTCAATGTGCCATCATTTGCGACTCGAGGTCAGCCTTACAAACACTACAGTTTGCATTACCGCATGCATTACACCCGCGGATAGTGTATAAAATGAGGCAAAACTACCACCAAGCGCTCCAGAAAGAACGCGCTATTGCATGTCAATGGATACCGAGCCTCGGTATCCGAAACCCGACTCTCCTCACCGCTGTCCTGCACCAGTTAGTAAACCATTCAGAGAGGAAAAAAAACAGTGTTAGACACTAGATGGCGTAAAAACGACTGACTAGGCGACAGAAGACGTGTTGTCGCCCGCGTGTGGTGGATAAACATGACCCATTCGAGAACTCTGCCAAGAGCCCACAGATTATACGCAGTCAAAAGGAAACACATATTTGGCGAAAAACAGTGCTGCTGTGCTCACGGAATTTGGAACGTTGCCTTTGAGTCCTAGCTCGAAGAACCGCACTGGTATTCATAGGCACTGAAGTCACTTCGCGACGTGGTCAATCCTATGAAATTCCGTAGTAAAAATTTTCCAGTGATGTTCCGCTTCACCAAGGCGTTCGTGACGGCTGTTTTGCAAAATATAACCAACACTAAACCCGAAACACAGCTAAAAAACCACATAGACATTTTCACCTTCTCTTGTTTTGTGTGTGGAGCACGCCGGTCGTGCCAGCATTTCAGTCGAAAATTCGGAGAATTAGGATCAATCTACTGTTCTTCATTTCACGACGCCCGCGTACCAGTGTTGCTGCAACACACCAACTTTCGCGCTTGACTGTGGTCTCAACAAAACTAAAATGATTGTGGTATTAATTCTTTCTTTCACTGATCGCGTTTTAGTGGCGGCTTCGCGGACTGTGAGGCTTAGTTCCGCAATCGTTCCGACGGAGAAATGGACGTCTCAGCTTGCGTGCGCGACTCTCGCAGTTTCATTTCTGCTCAGCTGCAAGAATGGACGTGATCACCTTTATGTGCTTTTACCACTCCTGGAATATGCGGATTAAGAAACTACGGGCCACCATCGTTGAAGGTGAGTTCGTTTTATTTACCTGTACACCCTTTTATTCAAAAACCATATTCGAAAACCATGAAGAATAAAAACGCGTGTTTTGTTGCTACATCAGCTGCATGCGCGACATGTTTCAGAAGTACCTGACTGCGTTAGTGTTGTGCCATCATGATTGAACTGTCCTAATATAAATATAGCGTTTCATTTCTGTTCAGTTTCGAACATGCTGACTTATTGGCGCGCTTATTTGAGGTTGTTTCAAGGTATGCATTAACGCTTACATTCGATCGAGCGCATGCACTACTTTTTTGCGTCTTCAAAACGGCTTGTGCCTCGTAATTAGGCAAACGCTATTACGACAGGTGTCGTGTTCTTTGTTTTGTCTCCAGCAAGTTTGCGGGTAAGAAAATGTTTGTACCAGCACAGTTGTGTCTTTCTGCACAGTGCTATTTCCGATAGCTGGATGCGCTAGTCTAGTAATGTTTCGAATATGTGAGGGCGAGTGTTGAATCGTGTTCTGGGGCGAGGAATTATGCGTCTTTTTTATGTGCTATGATGGTACTTTGCCTAGTGTGTGTCGACGCGCGCCTTCAAAGCTGTGGCTTAATGTTTCCCTTCTATGTTAATATCCGCGATCTGTAAAGCTTTCATCTCTCGAGAGGGGCAGTAAAAAAAGGTGTACTCGCGTGTCGCTTCACCTGGTCATTTGTAGCATGTTCGCCCTTCTGCAGCCGTATGATATGATGGAGTTTTCGCCTTTTCACACCGACTTATTGGTAGTAATTTGTCACAATTTCCTTTTTTTTTCATATTTTTTTTGCAGGAGGGACTCGCCCTTTACATGTTGAAACAAACGCTACACCAATTAAGTTATGGCTTTCTTCTCTGATGATGTGGCTTTTGCAGTTTTTCGCTTTAATAAAGGTACATGTCCGCACATTTGCGTTTTTCTTTTGTTGGGCCTCTTGAAAGAAAACGATAGTTCACAGAACTTATGAAAAAAGTTGACTTCTCCGAGTGACTGTGCATGAATAATTGAATTTGCTTTTGTGCCCGTGTCCATATTTTAGTTTTCGCTAAGTTTACTGTGTTTCCAGGTTTTCACGTGTTTTGGCAGAATTGAAGCGTTATAGCTGGCGATAAAGTTTCTGCTATAACACGCGAATTGTGCACGCCTACTGTAGCTCTTTATGCAAGCATACGTTGTACGTCACAGTACGCATGTACAGACAGCTATGCGTTCATATAAAACCCACGTAAGCCTACCCAGCAGCTCTTATTCAAGTTTTGTGAAAGACCTTTTGGACAATGCCTACTGAGGCCTGTGCCTCAGTGCATGTGCCTCAGTACGCATTGTTCGTATTGCGGTAGCATATTGCACTTGTATATGTACAAAAATTCAGCAACTATTAAAACGTACAGTACGTGTACTTTCCATAAATACATAATCGAATTTCAATGCTGCTTCAATGGTAAGTCAATAATTATTCATTAGAGCTGTCAGTGAATGAAATCAATGCTCCATGTACTTTCAATAACAAGTCGACAACCATTCAACTACTTTTATGTCAATAAAATTTTGGTAAATATCGGTGGCCAATCTTCTATACGTGTCAACAATAAGCTCAATGACTTTTCAATGGACCGACAACGACTATTCAGTACAATATGTCAACATTGAGCAATGTCGTTTCAATTATTTTTGAATAAGATTTTTTCTAAGGGTTGCCTCTGACATGGCTCAAACCCACTCAGGGGGGATTGACTAAGGATTGATTATATGATTATATGACTTTTCCACGTTGTTTGATACTTCTTTTGCTTTTAAACTGCGGCATGTGGAATGACCCCTCTGCGTCTCCTCCCACGCGGAGGCGTCTGACGCCAAGTGTGCCTGGTGTTCTTTTTCTTCCTTCTAAATCATGAGTGGCACAGAAGGGAGCCACTATTTCGTGCGCATCTCAAGGGCAGTTTTCAATTTGAAAGAAACTGTAAATGCGTTGCGTGATAGAAAACACGCTCAAGCTGTTCCGAGATCTGCGTACCGCGAGCGGCAAATGGTGCATATGAATAGCTCGCCGTTATATCGCTGGCACGAGCATTGCGTGTGGCTGTGTTGGCTAGCGCAGCAGACTGAGGAGCGAGGGGTCGCTGGTTCGAATCCCCGGTCAGGTGGTTTAGAATTTTTTCTTCTGATTTATTTTTCTTTATGCCTTTTTTATACATACACATACATATACATATCCGGGACATGACGGCGGCGACAGACGGCGACGGCGAAACTCAGCCGAGAGTGTCCATATAATTGCTGTCGCAATAAGATGAGAATGTCACACGAAAATCGACGAGCAGCTCGATACTTGCAGCTTCCCGCTGAAGCACAAAGAAGGACGTTCGAAAAAGACGTGCAAGTATACACAGGAAAAGCGTGAACTATAATTATCACATTTGTTGCGCCTTTGTGTTTGAACAACGTGCTACAAGTGTCGACAACGCAGAACCCGACGCGCTTAGATATTTCTTTTAAATGCGAATGCATTTCATAGTCGGGCTATGTCAGGCATCCGGCGTTGGCGTTGTGCGGCGTTGGCGTTGTCCGCGGAGGAGGAGGAGGATAGGTTGAGGAGGTGTGCGCCGGCAGGTGTTAGATGTGAAGCATCCTATGGCGAAGCTTAATCCGGTGGTGGTGGTGTACGGCGTGACCGCCCTTACTGCGCATGCGCAAACCCTTTCAAAAAAAAATAAAAAACCTCCTCTCCTCTCTCTCCCCTATGCATCCCTCCCCGCGGCAACCACACCCTCACTGCGCATGCGCCTCCCCTCCTCTCTCCCCTGCTACGCTCCCCCCTCTCTCCTCTAGGCATCCCTGCCCGCGCCATCCACACTCCCCACTGCGCATGCGCGTCCCACCTCTCTTCTCCTCTCCTACGCTCCCCCCTCTCTTCTCTAGCAATCTCTGCCCGCAGCGTCCACACTCCCACTGCGCATGCGCGCCCCCTCTCTCCTACGCTCCCCCCTCTCCCTCTCGCCTCGCGACGCCGACACAGGCAGCGTCTGCTAGCGAGCTTCTTGGTTGAAAATACCGACTGCTCGCGCTGCACAACCGTTCACTGGCCACCCCGTATATATGGCAATGAATCTTGACCTCCAAGGTGGTGCCGGTGGGAGATTTCTCCTGTGCGTTGTTGAACAATAAAAATTCACAGCGTGCGCGTTAACTAAAAGCGGTCTGCGGCGGAGCTATATATGAAAAAAAATTAAAAAAAATAAATAAATTTAAAAAACAAGAAAAAGCAAAAAAAAAAGGCGCTGCGCCGTGCTCCCGACCGGGCTGCAGAAATTAGGCGCCTTTTCCTTCTTCGAACCACAACCACCATATATAAATGGAGTGAAGCGCGCGCGAAATGCATTCGCATTTCCTCACGATTCCCCTTCGGGGAGGTGGGGGGGCTTTTTCTTTTAAAGCGCGGCACGTAGAAAGACCCATCTGCGTCCCCTGTCACGTGGTGGCGTTTGACGCAAGGTGCACGCGGTTCTTTTTTTTTTTCGTTGTACATCACAAGTGGGTGCAGAGAGGGGCCTCTTTTTCGTGCACGTCTCAAAGGCAGTTTTTAGAGTGAAAGTAAATATATGAGCGTTGCGTGATAGAAAAAGACGGTCAAGCTCCTCCGAGACCTGCCTACCGCCAGCGGTAAATAGTGAGCATAATTAGCTTGCCATTATTACGCCGCGGCATGAATGGCGAGTAGCTCAGTGGTTTAACGCACTATACTGTGGGGCGAGTGGTCACTGGTTTGAATCCCTGGTCGGGTGCCTCAAATTTTTTTTCTTGTGATTTATTTTCCCTTTGTGCCTTATATATATATAAATTGTACTGAATGTGAATGACAGATGCTCCGCTGTTACGGAAGACGACGATGACGATCGGTGGCTGTGGTTGTCGCTCGCGCACGCGCCTGCCGGTAGCTAGACCTGCTTGATAAAGATCCTTTCACGAAGCTACCTATGAACCTGTCTCGACGTACAACACCCCCATTTTAATATATATATATATATATATATATATATATATATGAAGGAAAGAATTGTAAACTTAAGGGCTCGTTTCCTTTGTTAAAGACAGAATTAATGAGAACTAACAGACAAAGATGCCAAGGAAAGTATAGGGGAAGCTATTAGAAGTAATTGTACTGTAAATATGAAGAAAGGAAAGTGGACGAAAAGATAACTTGCCACCGGCAGGGACCGAACCTGCGACCTTCGAATAACGCGTCCGATGCTCTACCACTGAGCTACGGTGGCGGTCATCTCTCCGTCCACTTTATAGGGTATATATGTGTACTTAAACGTGGGAGCGTCAGTCAGCGCCGCCTGTTGCCATTACGGCGAGTGTGGAACACTCTTTTTTGCCTTTAGGCGTCACGTAGTACGTGATCTTATTACGAGCGGGCAGCTGACTAATAATCCCTCGCATACCACCTGAAGGCATCAAGTCTGCCAGAACGAGACCCTCGTTATGAATGAAGGAAAGAACTGTAAACTTGAGGGCTCGTTTGCTTTGTTAAAGACAGAATTAATGAGAACTAACAGACAAAGATGCCAAGGAGAGTATAGGGGGAAGCTATTAGAAGTAATTGTACTGTAAATATGAAGAAAGGAAAGTGGTTAAAGGAAAGTGGTTAAAGAAACGTGGTGAAAAAAAGTGGTGAAGAAAGGAAAGTGGTTAAAGCTGCCTTGGTTCTGAATTCGAAGAAATGTCGCTTTGGCGAAAGCCAAACACTCGTTCTGGGGCACTTAGTCCACAAGGATGGCGTCAGGCCCGATCCTCGTAACATCAAAGCAGTGAGCTCCTTCAAACCACCGCAGTCGGCACGAGAACTTCGATCATTTATCGGCCTATTTTCGTATTTTCGTCGTTTTGTTCGCCGCTTTGTCGAGATCATATACCTACCTACTGACAAGTATCCTGCGACAGGATGCGGCCTACAACTGGACACAAGAGTGGGACACCGCATTCTCCCAACTGAAGTTTATACTAACGTCAGCACCACTCTTGTGTCACTTCTATCCATCTTGCCTGGCTGAACTTAATAATGGTATCGGCATAGGAGCAGTGCTTGTACAGCGTCACATTGGCGCAGGACATGTCGTCGCATATGCCAGCCGTTGCCTGAGCAAATCTGAACGCAATTATACGCTCACGGAACAAGAATGCCTGGGAGCGTTTTCGACTTACAGTTCCGTTGTTATGTTTACGGCAGACCATTCAAGATAATTACGGAACATCATTCCTTAAGGCTGGTCGGTTTGCGTGATGCCTCTGGTCACCTCGCACGCTGGTCGCTGTGCCTTCAGAAATGCGAATTAACGGTGTTGTACAAGAGTAACTGTGGTCACGCTGACGCAGACGGCCTCTCTTGGATTCCTCTAGCGTCTACCGACTGCGATGCTGACAATTTTGACGGCGGTCTCACTGTTGTAAATAGCACGTTTCCCAACACGGCCGGCTTTCAGCGAGAACAACGACACAATCTCACCCTGGATCTACTTTTACAGCGAAAGCTGTTATGAGATCAAAACAAGGGTGCCGTAGTATTGCTCCGCCACCGACGGCACAGCCGCTACCACCGCCACCGGTGTCCGTAACGGCTATCACATGAAATAGCAACAAAAATGTCCAGAATGGATCGAGGTTCGAACCTGAGTCCCCTCTGTGGCAGCCCAGTATTCTACCAAAGAACCATGCCGGTTTTTTTTAGACGCGAAGCATCTTATGAAGGAATTTTTTTCTCCCCTCATCGTCCGCTGTATCCAGATGACGATGACGCCGCCATCACGGCAGAGCACGTGCAAGGTAACCATTATACGCCGTGACGATGACGATGATGGCGATGACACTGATGACGATGAAGAATAAGCGCGTGCCAGACCACACGTTCTCTTTCTGTCATCATGGCACGGCACATGCAAGGTGCCCACTACACGTCATGACGATGACGATGATGCTGCTGACGAAGAATAAGCGCGTTCCAGACCACACATTCTCTTTCTGCCATCACGGCACAGCACATGCAAGGTACCCATTTTACGTCATGATGATGACGATGACGCTGCTGAAGATGAAAAATAGGTGCGCTTCAGGCCACAAATCCTCTTTCTGCCATGGATGAAAACGATTGTGAACACGCTCTCACCCGCGAAAGGCGAAGCGGCAACGCCGACAAAAACGGCAAAAACACATTGTAGGCTATCTACTTCACACACGCGTTGTCACTCATTTACATGCGCGAGTGGGCAATGTCACGGGTGATTTACGGTTAGAACGATCCCAAGTGTTTCGCATACTACTCAGGATTCACTTACGGGGAGATGTGTGCAATTTTTTTTGTTTCCTTCAAGCCTTTTTATGCCGGCGCTTGAATCTCCTGCGCCCAAAAACACTATACAAGCGTTATATCGGGAAGGGACCACGTTAACGTACGCAATATAGCGCGGAAGTCGAGTGAAACAACCATCAAGCGTCACGGAAAGCGCATTGTGTAACCAAGCGTCACAAAATGTGAATTGCGTTACGAGTGGGTCGTTGAATGCTTTCAACTCATTACAAATGGTTCAGCCATAATACTTCATCATCATCAGCCACTGAATCCATTAATGGAGTAGTTGGTGCCTTGAAACAGTAATTGTATTAGTAATTGCAGCTGTAACCGATATTACCACTTAAAAAATTAATAATAAATCTAGACTGTATGATCCGCCCGACTCTTCGCTGATCCCCCCTGAGTGGGTAGGTGCCAATCATAGAAGGAGCATCATCATCATCACTGAAATGGCGCTCTTCCAGCTTTCACTGTGTCTGTGCTGCGCAATTTCAGCGCAGGCCTGGCAATCTTCTGTCACCGCCCGCACTCCCCAAGACAACGGTCGCTTCACTGTTCGTGACAAGCTGCTCTACAAGGCTAACTATTCCAGGCCTGGGGCGCGTTTTCTGCAGGTCTTTCGCGAGAGTCTCCGCTCCAACTTTCTACGCACCATGCATGACGATGCAACATCCGGCCATTCCGGCTTCGTACGAACGCTGCGCCGAGCTCAGGAACGCTTTTACTGGCCCATGACGTATGAAACAACCAGGCGCTATGTCGCTAGTTGTGAAACGTGACAACTTCACAAACGCCGGCCACCGCAGCGCCAGATCACCTTCACCATTGACACAAGTCAGGACGCCTTTCGAGCAAGTAGGAATGGACATTTTCGGTCCTTTCCCGTTATCTAACAATAAGCACCGTACGATAACCGTTTGTGTGGATCATCCTACACGGTATGCCGAAACCGCAGCCATACCTTCTTCCTCCGCTGCTTCCGTGGCTGCATTCTTGCTGCACTCCATGGTCCTTGGCCATGGCCCACCACATGTTATTATCAGTGACCGTGGCCGCCAGTTTACTGCTGATGCCGTTGAAGAATTCGTATGCGCACTTCACAGTTCCGTCATTCCACACCGTATCAAGCACAAACCTCGATGAACGGGCAAGCAGACCGCTGACCAACATGCTGGCCATGTACGTTTACTGCTATCGTAAGAACTGGGATGCCGTGTTGCATTTTATACCTTCCGCGTACGACACGGCAAAGCATGAAACAACGGACTTTAGCCCATTTTATCGCTTGTACACAAGGTTAACGCGAAGTCGTCTGGACACTTTCTTACCTTTCATTCTACACAGGGACGATTCCATATCGAAGACCTCACGCCTCGTGGAAGAAGCACGTCGAATAGCTCGTCTTTGGACTCTGCCCTCACAATGTCGTTCGAAGGAACGATACGACGACCGTCACGCACCAGTATCGTTCGAAAAGGGTGACTTGGTATTGCTTTGGACAGCACTATGCTAGCGTGGATTTTGTCAGAAGCTCTTGTCACAATAATCAGGTCCACTTGTAGTTGTGGACAGTCTCGGCCAACTTACGTAATGTAATGGTCGGCGATCAAGCAGAAATCAGCTGACTCATACTGCTCGCCTTAAACCTTTCTACCCTCCGCGATCATCGTCACTCGCCCTAAGGGCTTCGTCTGCTTACGGGGGGAATGCGACGGACATGCGAAAGGCAGAGAAGAAGAGGAGAATGAAGATCTTTTAAGGCCGCTGTGACAACGATCATCGTCTATCACCTGTAAATGAAGTCATCTCATCACAACTAGCTCTAACAATGTCATGACTAAAATTTCATTACTACAATTTTTTGGCACTTTTTTATTCATGGATGCACTTGTTGGTCCAGTGGAATGAAAAACAAGTAAAAAAAATTGGCCCCGTTGCTGCGTGATTCGCTGCAAATGTCGAAAGACGATAGTCTTCTGCCAGCCGTACTACATGAGTCCTGGACTATTCCGCGGCGGGAGATATGGACGCCATCTTGCAGTGGCGTCGCGAAACATGAGCTTGCGCAGAACGCAAGGCCACTGCCAGGTGGAAGCATCATAACGTCTGCAGAGGGCTTTCTCGTCCATAGCGTCGTATTTTCAGCACAGCCTAAGAAACACTAGGTTTGTCCGCCTCGGTGGAACAGTGGCTACGGCGCTCGGCTGCTGACCCGAAGGTCGCGGGTTCGATCCCGGCCGCGGCGGTCGCATTTCGATGGAGGCGAAATGGTGGAGGCCCGTGTACTGTGCGATGTCAGTGCACGTTAAAGAACACCAGATGGTCAAAATTTCCGGAGCCCTCCACTACGGCGTCTCTCATAATCATAGCGTGGTTTTGGGACGTAAAACCCCAGATATTATTATTATTATAAGAAACACTAGGTTCTTTAGAATAACGTATCTACGTATTTTCTAGTAAAGGAACACACCACCTAATACTTATGTATTGATATTGTGCCTCAGATATGCGTAATATTTGCTTTTTGATCGACAATGTTCACAAGTATGATCGCAGCTACCAGTTCAAGATGGCTGGGCGTTCAGGAGGTTACTTTGGCCGGGTGGACAAATCGTGTGACAGACAGACAGAAATACAGACCAAAAATTTCTGCATTGAAGTATCCCAAGAAAGACTATCGTCTTTAAAAAAGATGTCACTGGTTTGAAGCCGCCACCCTAACTTGTTGACTGCCCTTGACGTGACGCCGCGTTCCAACGTAAATAACGGAACGCGGAGCGCGCCGAGAGCGTGATTTGACCTTTTCGTACTATTACGTTATTCAATAGATGGTGTCGCCAGAGCTTGGAAATATTCTAAGAGGATACAAATTTGTTTCAAGGAATGTTCAGGTGTTTGGAGCTGCCCGCTTTTCAGCGGCGATCTCTTCTGCCCATGCAGTGACAGCGTTTTGCAGCTCTTCATCGGGGGGACCGTATAAAGGTCTGCCATGTCGCTTCTGACGGAGCTGGCTGTAGCTCTCTGGGTGTGGGAAGGCTGTCGCATTCCGGATGTGACTTTGGTTTTATGTGGCATTTTATAATAATTTTTGCACAATAAATTAACCTCTCCACCATTGAAGAGTGTCAAGCGGTGAGGATTGGTTAGGTTGTTTGAATTTGGCGGAGGACAGTGGCCTGCGGTCTCGTAAGGTTGCTGTGTGGTATAAAGTAAAGTACAATCACCTATCATCTTTGTACATATTCATAAGGTCGATGTGGGAGGTCACTGTCCCTCCTGTCGGAGGAAACGGTTTAAAGCAAAGCGCGACCCAGTTTGTTGACCCTCGGGCTACACAAGGAGATATTCGAAGTTTCGCCAAGATGGGCCTTCCTGCATAACAACTGTGATCGTCTTCTGTTCGTCAAAGCGAACCTGTTGATGTTACACAGTGCACCATTGTTGCAATTGGATTTATTAGCAGAAGTGGATACTACTCACAATATACTGCGTGTGGCACTTGGTCACTTTCGTCATTCTTTGGAACATCTTTCAACATTGGACTTCTACGATACAAAAGAGAGCATATAATATTGAGTTCATTATTTTCATTAAGGCAGCAAAGAGTGCATAGGAAGAGGTGAACTAGATTTCAAGCACGTTTTGAAGCTTCGTCCATGTCCCTCTTTCTCTGCTTCATGTACGTCATCTCTCCGTAACAATATATATATTTGTGAGTACATAAATAAAATTGTGGCCCGCAAAAAGAAGTACATAAGACAACACATTCTGTTTTTCTTCGTTAGCCTATATCTTGTCCCAGGAAAGCGGTTAAAGTATCAATAAAGAACACAAGCTGCTGACATAAACATGCGCAGGATAAACTTTTAGAAAACCAAAACGTAATCTTAGCATAGTTATTGAAGATATCACAGTGACTGCGTGGTGCGCAGTGAGAATTAAGTCGCAGTCAAGTCGACACTAGCGGCGTTTACCGCACAATTAGATGAAAACAAAGGTAGGTTGATTTAGGTACTATTTTTACTAAAACAGGCCTGCTATATAAGGAACTTTAGAATGAACATTCAAATCACTAGTTGAACAAAGTTCGAGCGCAAGGATTTCCGTTGGACATTTGAAACACGACGCTCCAAATGGTTGAAACACGAATGGTTGTTTCGTAACACAGAAGTATTCACACGATTGCGTTAAAGGGAAACATCGAAAAATCTCCGTATTGCTTTGTCAAAATAAGAATATACTTATGAATCTAGAAACGACATATGAGCTTATTCGGGTGGTCGATTGAGCTATTTGATGTTTATATATACCACAATAATTAAGCTATTTACGGAAACGCCCGCCACTCTCATTTACTAAACTCACCAGATGCCATTGAAAAACGCGTACTCTCTCTGGTTCTTTGGCCTTAAACTGTGTTTCTCACCGATAACGTTTGTTGGCGATACGAGCTTCATGAACACAAGCCTCTGACTGCTTGCACATACTGCCAAAGTAAACTGGTTAAGAGGGCTAATACACATGTGCTTCTGGAACGTCCTAGACCAATCGTGCCGCACCGCTATTGATTGATTGATTGCTTTATTTCATTCGTCACAGTACAGTGTAACAGGAGGCGGAGGGAAAAGCCGTGATGACGGCTTGAGGGATCCTTCGCCCCCCTTTGTGAACAATGGCAGCAGCTGAAGGGCATCACAACATTACCACAATATCATATACTTCGTACAGGGCATCACAATATCATATACTTTTTTTTTCCCTTTAAAACTGTCACATTGTTTTGCGTAAAGATCATGTCGTAAAAGAAAAACTGAAAACGTGGTTTATACATAGCTTATACAACAAAGAAACCTGCTGCAATCTTCTGCACCTAAATAAATTGCTACATAGTTTACACAACAAGAAGAGCCACTAATTCTGCGACACTTAAATGAGACACATCTATACCTTTGCTAATATAATTATTTAGAATTCTTGGAAGAGTACATCGAAGCATCTGAAAACCATAATAAGTGCGAAAGTAAGGAACGTTCCACATGTCTGTATTTCTTGTTTCGTACGCCTTTTCCTTTAAGCAAAGATTCGCCATCTCCGTAAACGAAGAGTCTGAGCGTTTGCAGCTAAGACGGTACTCTCGTAGCAGTCTGTATTGATATAGGTCATTCACTTTGATTATCTTATATTTTTTAAACAGTGGGTCGCTGGGTGCTAGAACTATAGCGTTGTCTATCAGCCTTAGTGTTTTTTTCTGTATTTTCAGTAATTTTGTTAAGTTTGTTTCTGTAGTTGTTCCCCAAACCAAATAGCAATAGTTAAGATGAGAACTAAACAGCGATTTGTATATCAATAACTTCACCGAGTTGGGGATGAGGTACCGGATACGGCTGAATATTCCAGTTATCCGGCTTAATTTTATTTGAATACTATTGACGTGGTCATCCCATTGCAAAGAACTGGAGAAATGTACCCCAAGAACTTTCACTGACTTCACTATTTCTATATCTGAGCCTCTAAATACAATGTTATTCTCCAAAGTCACTTGTTGACCTTTCGGATTAAAAACTACGGCTTTTGTTTTAGTTGCATTCGTTTTTAACTTATTGTTACTTGTCCAGTTGTCTAAATTCTGTAAGACCTCACTAGCTTTATTAGAAAGAATAACATCTGATGCTGAGGTGACAAATATACTCGTGTCATCTGCATAGATAATAAACTTAACTTCTGGGGAGATATGGACTATGTCATTAATATATAAAGTGTACAATAAAGGGCCAAGAATGCTCCCTTGTGGTACCCCTGAAATTATATTTTTCTTATCTGATACTAAATCATTTATCGAAACAAATTGACATCTATGCGCCAGATAGCTTTTAAGTAACATGAGTGGGAGCCCGCGAATGCCATAATGGTTTAATTTTTTCAAACAAAATGCCGTGGTGAATGTAGTCACATGCTTTGGGAAATCCACAAAAATTCCGACCACTTTATTTTTTGTTCAAACTGTTGTAGAATATATTCTTTTTGATCCTGTAGGGCGAGTTCTGTAGACTTATGTTTTTGGAAGCCATATTGCGATTTCGTCAGGACATATTTGGTGCAAAAACAGGATAAACGACTAAAAATAATTTTTTCGAAACCTTTAGAAAATACGGGGAGAATAGATATTGGTCCATAATTTGCAACGTTATGCTTGTTCCCCTTTTTGTAGAGAGCTATTACGCGTGCCGTTTGCATTTTCGAAGGAAAAACCCCTGTCGAAATACAGAGATTGAATATGTGTGTTAGTACTGGACTGATCTGATCGATAACATATTTCACTGGTTTTATTTGCATGCCATCGGCGTCGCAGCTGCGGCTGTTTTTTAAGCCGAGGAATACTGTGCGGACTTCTGGTTCAATAGTACCTGCTAAGAAAAACGTGTTTGTAGTTTCTGGACCCAGGGTTCGGCAAGCAGCGGGTGATCTGTCGTTAAAGTCTCTGTAAACGAAGTAATCATTAAAAACATTGGCCATAGCCTCTCCACTGACCAAGTTTCCATCATGGAGTACCTCCTTAATTTCTTCTCTTTTTCTTCTCTTTAATTTCTTTTTTATCGAAACCATCTTCAAAGCTGAAGTGCCCCGCCACAATTTGTCAGGCTACGCGGAGACGCTGATGGTGAGGGTCGCTGATTCGATCCGTAAATCGAGAAAGGGCAATCACAGTTAAGCAGTTGTTCCCTATATCTTCATTGGGTTCATTTTGTACTGGCATGATTAAGATAGCCACGTTAAGTACATTATAGCACATGGTCGGGAAAGGGAAGTGAGGTGAGGAGGAGGACAAGGAAGGGATAAAGCAGGGCATATCTATGTATTGTAGGAAGGCGGTGGTAAAGGGAACTGTAGGTGAAGATGAGTGGGTGTGGAACTGGTAAGGAAGGAGGGAAAGGCCATGAGCTCCACTGATTCCTGAGTCTTCGCAGCTCTGGTGCGCATGCGCCCTAATTTTTTTAGGCGTGGGGGGGGTGGGGGGGGTTCTTATAATATATACCACTTTTAGTCATTGCACTTGTTAATCTTGGCCTGTGGTGCAACTGTACCCTTCATATATATACTTTCCTGCTTCTCACATTTAAACACAGTTGAAAGCTTAGCGAGTGTCGTTTGTCGGTCCTTGTGCACATAGTCTTTTTAGCGCTTCACCTTCCGTACATACCTGAGTGCATATATGTCTGCGTATAAGCCTATGACTTGGGCTTTGAAGGCACTTAGGTTGTGAATAATCAAGACACTTACGTTGTGAATAAATATGCCACTCCATTTCTGGGTATCTTGCCCTCCTGGCTGATCGCAAGCTGCCTCAGTGTCAGCGGCGCATCCAGTGTGTCTCTAGCTTCGTCAAACAAAACCCGTACTTTGGAATTGTTAAGCTGTAAAGTGCGAATTCTGTTGAGCGATAGGTCTGCAAGTTCGTATTTAAGAGGTATTTACCCCTGCGTAGCCCAGTTACATGCTTCTTAGTCATTGACATTATGTGGGTGTCATGCGCCTGTCATGCTTAGTTACTGATTGCATTCTCTATAGAAGCAAGACAACCTATTATTCCAATGTGTAGAATGCGTAGTACAAAACTCCATATATTCATTCCAAACACAGACCTTGCTTCTGCATCGATAGCAACTATAACAGACTTTATACTTAAGCCTGCTTTTTTGCAATAAAAAAACAGCTCTTTCGCAAGAGTTGCCTGCAAAAAGATTACACCTCTAGAAAACGTGAAATTGCGGCAGAACCATGGCTACGCAGCTGATGAATTTACGGAAATTATTAAGGATGCAATGCATCGACACTTCACATAACCATCATGCAAATACACATGTTACAGCGTAAGGTCTTCTGAGTGCGATAAAACATCCAATATTGGTGAAGATATAGTTCTCAGATGTTGGTGATGGTGAGTTGTAGGCAATACAGCGTCCTCTGTATCGCCTACAACAGCCGTGATGCAGCATCCGTGGGAGCCGCTGGAACTTCGCGCAACAACATTTGAGGATCCAGTAAGATGGCTCAAAACTTACGAGTACTGTATTAATCATGACTACAATCTCTACGACAAGCTACATTATGTGAACTGTCCTCTGGAAGGTTCCGAGAAAAGATATTTTGAAAATAAGGAAGCGACCGTGTCAACGTGAGACAACTTCCGTACGAGGCTCCTCGTCGCTTTCACCAGTGTGCTGAGCAGGGAAAAGGCATGATATGACAAGAAGTTTATTGGAGTTCCAATGAAGTGATATTTACGGCAGCCAGAGCCTCCCCCCTCCCCAGATCAATTTAGGAAAAGACAGCGCATTTCTTAAAGACACGAGCCCAGCTCCGGAACAAAAACGTAGCTATACTCAAGGAAGAGATGACATAAAAGTAACACCAGACCGACGCTGGCATACGCCAAAATAAAGAAAATCTGTATAGTCGTGCGAGAACAGGGTTGCCATTGGTGGCTACTTTGCGCCAAATTGGCTAATTTTGGACCCCGTTGGCGACGAAAATTTCCGGTTCGCGCCAGGGCTCTTATTTAAACTTCTGGTTTTAATTATTCAAAATGATTTTATTTATTCGTCAATAGTAAAGACTCTGCTGATAATGTCGCTTCTGTTCCATTTGGCTAGAAATGTGCCGATAATATTGTACGTCTCTGAGGACCACCGAGATTAGAACATCCACTTACCTTTTGTAACCTTCGCATAGAACTCTTCACGTCACGACAGAGCTGGATTTTCACCTTTTTACCAACTGTTTGGCTATGACCCACGTTTACCGATGGACACCGTGCTCCATTCTGACGCCGACTCATCGCCTGCCTATGCTCGTGATGCACTGGCCCGTGCTGACATCGCCCGCCAAATCGCCCAGGATCGCTTATTTGCTTCGCAGGTTAACCAAAAGTGCGTTTACGATCGCCGACCCCTCGACGTGCGGTACTCTCCGGGGTCGCTGGTCTTGATGTGGTTACCATCACGACGTGTTGGTCTCTGTGAAAAACTGATGTCACGTTATGTTGGCCCTTACCGTGCCTTTCGTTTGGAGTGCGGCAGCAAAAAGCAGTTTGGAGCGACTGAAATCTCTGCTCACATCTTGCGAAGTTCTTCATCTTTTTGATGCTCACTTACCTGTCTACGTTACAACTGATGCCTCAGGATATGGATTGGGTGCTGTACTTCAGCAGGATAACGGAACCTCGCCGCAAACTGTCGCATTCGCCTCACGCAGACTTCAACCGCATGAACGGAAATACTCAGTCGGCGAACGTGAGGTCCTTGTCTGCGTTTGGGCTTGCGAACACTGGCACGTTTATCTGTGGGGACGACCTTTCATCCTACGAACAGATCACGCGGCTTTGGTTACGCTCCTTTCGACGAAAGGCACCGGTCACCGACCATTAAGGATGGCGCACTGGTCCTCAGGATTGCTTTGCTACAACTATACTGTCGAATAAAAAAGGGTAGCGAAAACGCAGTGGCTGACGTTCTTTCCGGGTTAACCGTGCAGAGTTTAATCCGCGATGCGTCAGAATAAGAATTTATATGTTTGTTGTCTTCAGTTACAATGCAAGAACTTCAAGAAGCAAGTGCCAACGATCAGGTTATCTATGAAGTTAAGAACTTCACGACTACATCTTGGCCTGACAAGAAATCATGCCACGTCATAAGAAATGACATGGCTACTTTGGCTACTTGTGGTGTGAGTTCTGGCGCCTTTTCATGTCCACCCAACGGCAACCCTGTACCAGAAGTTAAACAAGAGCTCTGCGCTGTGCTGATGTGGACCGCATCCAACACAATCCAAGCATGTTTCTTTGAAACAATAATGATCGAGAATACGCTACATTTGCGCACCTGGACGTGCAGTTGGTGCTTGATTCCGGAGAGCGCAGCTGTTCAAGCCTTCGTCTTTGACAGTGTGTTGGAGAACATCCGAGCAGTCGCGCGAGAGCGGCTGCGCTAGCTCTTACCTTGCCTGCAGGCTGGTCTTATGTCAGTAGCTGAAGGGTTGCGCGTCGAACTTCAAGAGTAACTGGATGTTCCTCAGCCTGCACAACCGGAGCCGCAAGGTATGAGCTAGGATCCTACAGTTCGCCTTCACTTCCACCAAATCCGCACCCATGGCAGTTTCACCGCCATATCATCCGTCCACCAGCCAACGGTACGCTCTAGGAAATATCCATGTTGGGCGCGCCCCTACTCACCACCCCCTTGTCTACTAATATTGGGATAAGGACCACACCTATTGCGTTGAGAGTGCGGGGATAAATGGGGATATCGACGGCTGTCGTTATCGTCATCGACAGGACGGTAACTGTAACCTCAGCAACAATCATACAGTGGCCTAATCGGGCACGGTCGGTTAGCCTTCATCTGCAAATCTAATGTGCAACAGCCGATGGAGGTGCAGTCGCTGCTCGTCCCAAAATCGTAAGCTCTCCTGCGACGACGACAACGTTGCTCCAAGCGTCTCGACGACTTAAGAAAGGCACGCTCTGTGATTGGCTTCGGCTGGGCGCTGCCGGTTCAGATGATGGAGGTTACGATGCAAAAACAAACAGGCCATGAGCGATCAATAACAACCAGTTGAAATGTGCCGTTCTAGAACAAACACTTGACGATAAATCTGCGTTGACGAAAGGTAGTACACACAGGAAAGGCGCTCTGCTTGCAACTGAGTTAGATTGGCATAACATAATTGCATAGCGGACAGCCGCGCTTGTGCCGGAGCCAGTAGGTCTGTTAAGAAAAACTCGCTGGCAAAAATCAAGCATTAAAATGAAAAGAAAAAGGTGATTCGCTCTAAACACATATTACGTCGAGAAGTTAATTAAGCACTATTGTAAATACCTGCAGACGCTTCGGGTTTCTGGGTCATAAGAAACATAGAGTGAAATTGCGCTAGGTGTGAAACAGGATGGACTTAATGAAGTGTAACAATGCAATACAGCAGTGAAGGCGATTAATTCACCAAGCAACATTAACCCCTAACTGAAGTAACCCCAGGAGGTACACTAGCGCACATGTCTCCGGTGGGATCAGTTCTTCGTCAACGTTTCGCCCTCAGAATTGCCCATGTCCCACCAACTAGCCCAACAGTTCACGCTTGTAGAACATATTGTTACGTTCGCCTATAAAACTGCGGTACAAGAGACGACGGGATTCACCCCTTTCCGTTTGCTTCACGACCGAGAAGCAATTACGATGCTTCCTCCCGGCCGGAGGCACACAGATGCCGTTTGCCTTTCGCGCGCTCCACTTCCGACGACATCAAACCATGACGATATCAACGGCCGTTTTCTTTGCGCTGTCAGTGAATCTGACTAGGCCCAACAACAGCAGAACGATTCCGAGCTTCGACAACTTATTGAATTGCTTCAAGGCAGCAGCTCTAGCCCTCCACAGGCATCGCGCGTTCAGGAACATTCTGTCTGCGTAACAACATCCTATACAAAAAGAACTTCAGACCTTATGCAACTGGACACCTGCTCGTCGTCCCATCAGCGCTCCGTGCTCACATTTTATCTGCCTGCCACGATGAGCCTTCGTCCGGCCACTTGATTCGCACGCACCCTTGCCCGGATTCGTCAAAATTACTACTGGCCAAACGTCACCCAGGATGTCAAGCGCTATGTCAAAACGTGTAACAGTTGTCAGCGCCGTAAAGCCCCGCCTATGCTTCCAGCTGGTTTTCTGAAGCCTGTTGCTCCACCATCACAACCATTAGAACAAATCGGCATGGACTTGCTTGGGCCTTTCCCGAAATCCCGTGACGGCAACCGCTGGATCGTAGTCGCTACTGACTATATGACGAGGTACTGCAAAACAAAAGCCTCACAACGAGGCGCCGCCAGTGACGTTGCATACTCCTTCATGAGGAACATCGCCATCCGCCACGGAGCGCAGCAGTGGTCATCACTGACCGCGGAATGGCTTTTACAGCCCAAATGATGCAAGACGTCATGAGGCTTAGTGGAACCGCCCATCGCAAAGCTACGGCATACCATCCACAAACCAACGGTCTTACCGAAAGATTAAACAAGACGCTCGCTGACATGCTATCTATGTACGTTGACCGAGAGCACAAAAAGTGGGTTGACATTCCACCGTTATATTGACAACCCTACAATTTTCATCTAAGGCAGAAAGAAGCTTCTTATATTAATCATTCTGACAAAAAAAGTCACTTAATGGATGGCAAAATCATTTAAATGTTTCTTGGCCCAGGCACATCAACTGCATGAAGTCTTGTTAGCGTCCACTGCCTTGCACCTGATTTATAAAACGAGGCTTAGGTAACTGTATATTTAATGTGCTCGAACTTGGTCACCCATGCGCCACACTTCAGCGTTCAAATTCCGGTTGAAATAGAAAATAATTAGGCTGATCCCAAGTACCATGGGAATCGATGTTATGCGAAGCATCCGGGGGTAAGGTGATTGGGTTGTAATTTTTTTTATAGAGTGAAATGTTATGAAATGACGCTAAAGATATGAACAAATGTTGCACGCACAGATGTGTCGAACAGTCGCATATGTTTCATATAACCAAATGTTTACGGTTGTGTAACGATGCCAACACAAACATGGTCATTGCCAACACTAGACGCCGTAAGCTGATATGTAGAGCTTGTGCTTGCAAGGATGGTAGCCTTGGATAGTGCTACGTAGACCAACTACAATGGATGGCGCTTAAGTATATAAACTGACGTTAACCCGTCGTGACTCCTTCGTCAGAGGAGTACGTATATAATGTTTATAAAATTAGATAGCCAGCACTGCAACCAAAGTATACGTTTCACCAACATTACACCTGCATAGGGTGTTCTTCCAAAGCAGTTTCCAGACCTGACGTGGCTTTGTGGTGCAATGCTTGATTGCCACGCAGAATGCTTGGGTTCGATTCCTGCTGGGACTGTGATTTCTATTCTTCGTAGCCCTCGCGTCAACGCCACCGATGCCCACCGATGCCAGTTTCTCCTACCGATCTCCCATTTAAAAAACCGATGTCTGTTATCGCCATTCCTCGGTAGATATAAATTGTCAACGTGGCTTTTTGGGCTAGTTGGTTATACGATTCAAAACGGGGCATAGCGCTAATACACACGGACGAGCAAGAGACAACAGGACAAGCGCTAACTTTCAACTGAATTGTTTATTTCGGAAAGTAACGGTATAAATAGATCCGTATGCAAAAAGATCCTCTCATCACACATGAAAACGTGCCGCATCAAGAAAGGCCAATTCATTTTCAGTAAGCGCCACCAACGGGCAGCTGACACAACTATCACCTGTCCTCACGTTTTCACCTCACCTGTCCTCCTGAGATCTTACGTATATGGCTACATAGTTCCAAAAGTTGCGTTGAATAGCGTGGTATTACAGCAGGTGGGATACAATGGACATTCCTTAGGGAATGCGTACCCAAAGTTGTCCGCCCATCACAAAGGGGCTACGTAAAATTCCTGCTGGTTGTCACGTCAAGACCCAAAAATAGCTTTGCCTTCTGCTTTTCTAGTATATCAATGTCTTATGTCATGCGAATTACCATGTAGTAGCGTCAAAGCTACACACGCAGTTCGAAACGGTGTCCAGAGACTTTCCCGGAAAGTTTTTTCGATGGGGGGGGATGCGGGGACTCCACTCCATTTTATGTGTTGATATCTTACTTTGTACAGCTGTACCTTTATATAGAAAGCTTTAATTTTTCGCGGTCACTACCGAAACTCCCTTCCTTGTAGGCATTCTAATGTACAAAAAACGCCGTAAACTTTTACACTTCTATAGTTGCGTGTTTTTGAAAATAAATGGATGCTGCAATAAAAAAAAGTAGACATTGGAAGGCTGTAATAAGAGACTTTTTATTACGCGACAACAATGTTTAAAGCAGAGTGGGTCCCATAATCCACACCTCATAATCATCATCATCCTCAGCCTGTCTACACCTACTGCAGGCCAAATGCCTCTCTGATGTTCCGCCAATCAACCATTTCCAATCGCCAATTCCATTGCTCGCTGCGTAGTTCTCAATTTAATTTGAACCATCTTTGTAAGATTCTAGGTTTCTGCTCCGTGGGTAAGTACCGGTAAGATGCAGCTTTTCTGTACCTTCCTCTTGAGGGATAGTGGTAAACAGTTTTGTAAGCGTTACTGAAAAAAAAAGTAACTAAAAAATTGGGGGGACTCCTAATCTTCGCCTTTAAGAGTTGAACGCGATAGCGATATCCTGTCCCGAGCGCCTACTTCAACCACTTAGTGCATATTTGCTCTCTAGACAATATTTCTTAGGCTTCCCTTCTGGATAGTATTTTAATTTCATACCGGCTCTTCAAATAACAAGTGTCTATAGGCGAGGTGTGCTGACTTTTACAGCTTGCATTGGGAGATCTGTTAAAGATATTGTCACGTGGTCGTGACGTTGACCCAAGCAGCAGTCGGTATGTTCAAGATGAAACTGTTTATTAGGCCGAACTTGTGGCCGGTAAACTGAAAGTCAGATTACAGCAATACACGCTGGCACTGATAGCGGCGAACAGAGCGTCGGCCGTCGATGAACTGCACATCGTTGGAGCGCGCCGGCTTTTATGCATCACGCGTCGAACATTCTAGCCTTATCACAGGTCATCGCGCAAGCTCTGGAATAATCGCGAGTGGTCGCGTCTTGTGTGCAATCTTAACAAAACGATCTACAATAATCGCGAAGGTTCTAGAACCATAAGGCGCGGTTTGAGCTGAGCTTTGCTGACGGTCTCTGTGGGCGAGAACCGAATACAACAAAAGTGAAAATAAGAATAGCGCGTGGCAATGCCCCCCCTCTGAAAAGGCATCGTCCCGATGCTTAAAACAGAACACGGGGGAAAATGCATGCAACAATAAATCACAACAATAAAGAAAGAACGTACAATAATTAAGCAATAAGTGCAGTCCTCAGGTTTGCTAACGCGCGTAATACGGCTTGAGGCGCACGACATGGACGACTTCAGGTCGCGCACGGCGCCGTTGAGAGTTCGTAATTCCGTCCGGGACGACCTCGTAGTCCAGAGCACCGAGACGTCGAAGCACCTTGTACGGCCCGAAGTATCGCCGAAGAAGCTTCTCACTGAGTCCCCGTCGGCGTATTGGCGTCCACACCCATACACGGTCACCGGGTTGGTATTCCGTGTGGCGTCGTCGAAGGTTGTAGCGGCGACTGTCAGTCCTCTGCTGGTTTTTGATTCGTAGGCGGGCGAGCTGTCGTGCTTCTTCGGCGCGCTGTAGGTAGGTGGTCACGTCGATGTTTTCCTCGTCGGTCACGTTTGGTAACATGGCGTCGAGCGTCGTTGCCGGGCTCCGTCCGTAGACCAACTTGTATGGCGTCAACTGTGTCGTTTCTTGTACGGCCGTGTTGTACGCGAAGGTCACGTACGGAAGGATGGCGTCCCACGTCTTGTGTTCGACGTCGACGTACATGGCCAGCATGTCGGCGATGGTCTTATTTAGACGCTCGGTCAGGCCGTTGGTCTGTGGGTGGTACGCGGTGGTCCGGCGGTGACTTGTGTGGCTGTATCCCAAGATCGCCTGGGTTAGGTCAGCCGTAAACGCCGTACCTCTGTCGGTGATGAGAACCTCTGGGGCGCCGTGTCGAAGGACGATGTTCTCAACGAAGAACTTGGCTACCTCGGCGGCACTGCCTTTGGGCAGGGCTTTTGTTTCGGCGTAGCGGGTGAGGTAGTCGGTGGCTACGACGATCCATTTATTTCCGCAAGTCGACGTTGGGAACGGCCCCAGAAGGTCCATCCCGATCTCCTGGAACGGTCGCCGAGGAGGCTCGATCGGCTGAAGGAAGCCTGCTGGTCTTGTTGGCGGTGTCTTCCGTCGCTGACAGTCTCGGCACGTCCTTACGTAGCGGGCGACGTCGGCGGCAAGGCGCGGCCAGTAGTACTTTTCCTGTACTCTTGCGAGCGTGCGGGAAAGTCCGAGGTGTCCAGCCGTCGGGTCGTCGTGTAGTGCCTGGAGTACTTCTGGTCGCAATGCTGAAGGCACTATGAGATGGTAGTTGGCTCGAAGTGGCGAGAAATTCTTCTTTATGAGAACGCCGTTTCGCAAGAAAAACGAAGCGAGTCCTCGCTTGAATGCCTTCGGAACAATGGCTGTCTTGCCTTCAAGGTACTCCACAAGGCCTCTGAGTTCCGGGTCGGCTCGCTGTCGTTCGGCGAAGTCGTCGGCACTTATGGTTCCCAAGAAGGAGTCATCCTCCTGGTCGTCCTGTGGCGGCGGGTCGACGGGGGCGCGAGACAAGCAGTCGGCGTCGGAGTGTTTTCGCCCGGACTTGTAAACGACGGTAATGTCGAATTCTTGAAGTCTCAGGCTCCACCGTGCGAGGCGACCAGAAGGGTCTTTCAAGTTAGCTAGCCAACACAAGGCGTGGTGGTCACTCACAACTTTGAAGGGCCTGCCGTAAAGGTAGGGGCGAAACTTGGATGTAGCCCAGATGATGGCAAGGCACTCCTTTTCTGTTGTGGAGTAGTTGGCCTCTGCCTTTGATAGCGACCGGCTAGCATAACTAATGACCCTTTCCAGTCCGTCAGTCCTCTGCACAAGAACGGCGCCCAGTCCTACACTGCTTGCGTCGGTGTGTACTTCTGTTTCGGCGTGTTCGTCGAAATGCGCAAGTAACGGAGGCGTCTGCAGGCGTCGTTTTAGTTCCTGAAATGCTTCCTCTTGCGGCGTTTCCCACTTGAACTCGACGTCGGTCCTGGTGAGGTTAGTGAGAGGCTCGGCGATGCGGGCGAAGTTTTTAACGAACCGCCGGTAATAGGCACACAGGCCGAGGAATCGACGCACGGCCTTCTTGTCGGCGGGTGGCGGGAATGTAGCGATGGCGGCTGTCTTCTGCGGGTCGGGGCGTACTCCGGACTTGCTTATCACGTGGCCCAAGAACAAGAGCTCCTCGTAGGCGAAGCGGCACTTTTGTGGCTTCAGGGTGAGTCCGGAGGTCTTGATTGCTTGAAGTACAGCTTCAAGGCGCCGGAGGTGTTCGTCGAAGTTCGAGGAAAACACAACGACGTCGTCCAAGTACACAAGACAAGTCTGCCACTTCAAGCCTGCCAGTACGGTATCCATTACACGTTGGAACGTCGCAGGCGCCGAGCAAAGACCGAAGGGCATGACCTTGAACTCGAAGAGGCCGTCTGGTGTGATAAAGGCAGTCTTCTCTCGGTCTCTCTCGTCGACCTCGATTTGCCAGTAGCCTGTCTTGAGGTCCATCGACGAAAAGTACTTTGCGTTGTGGAGTCGATCCAGGGCGTCGTCTATCCGTGGGAGGGGGTACACGTCCTTCTTCGTGATCTTGTTCAGGCGACGATTGTCGACGCAGAAACGTAGCGTGCCGTCCTTCTTCTTCACCAAAACCACGGGGGATGCCCAGGGACTCTTGGACGGCTGGATTATGTCGTCGCGTAGCATTTCGTCGACTTGTTTCTTCACGGCCTCGCGTTCGCGCGTCGATACTCGGTACGGGCTCTGTCGAGCTGGTCGAGCACTTTCTTCTGTAATGATGCGATGTTTCGCGACTGGGGTCTGTCGAATTCTTGACGACGCCGAGAAGCAGTCTTCGAATCGCAGGAGCAGGGCCTTTAGCTGGTCTTGCTTGACCTTCGGAAGGTTCGGGTTGACGTCGAAATCTGGTTTGGGACCTCGATATGTCGAAGCAGGTTCGGTAGCATCGGAGAGGGCGAAAGCATGGCTGGTGTCCATGAATTTCTCGATGTGGGCGACCGTCGTACCAATGTTAAGGTGCCTATATTCGTGGCTGAAGTTTGTCAGCAGTACTTTTGCTCTGCCATGACGCAACTCGGCGATGCCTCTTGCGACGCAAATCTGACGGTTTACAAGCAGGTGCTGATCCCCCTCGATGACGCCTTCGAAGTCTGCGGGCTTTTCGGTGCCGACGGAAATTATGATGCTGGAGAGAGGCGGAACGGTGACGTGCTCTTCTACCACGTTCAATGCATGGTTCCCCGGCGTCGTCTGGGTAGGCAGAGCTTTTTCTGAAGTTAGTGTTATCGACTCAGATCTTAGGTCGATGACGCCGCCATGGTCACTTAGGAAGTCCATTCCAAGTATCACATCCCTGGAGCAGTTTTGTAGGATTACAAAGCTCGCAGGATAAGTCCTGTTATTGATGGTGACTCTCGCCGTGCAAACACCGGCCGGCGTTATTAGATGACCGCCAGCGGTCCGGATTTCAGGGCCTTGCCAAGCAGTCTTCACTTTCTTCAGCTTCGTCGCGAAAGGCCCACTGACGACGGAATAGTCGGCTCCAGTGTCGACGAGAGCGGTGACGTTGTGGCCGTCGAATATTACGTCGAGGTCGCTAGTTCGTCGTCGTGCGTTGCGGTTGGGTCGCGGCGTCGGGTCACGGCTGCGTCGATTTGTTGCGCTGCCTCGTTGTTGCGTCGTCACGTCTTCGTCGGTCCGCGACGTTTCGCCGGTAGGCCTTCGTCTGCTTCGCGTCGTGTTCTGTAGGTAATGTCGCTTTGTCGTCGTCGGCGGCCGCGGAGGATCTTCGGCATTTCGTCGTACAGCAACCGCACCTCCATCGGTTGCTGCCCTTAGTTTCCCTGATACGGGCTAGGCGACCGGCCCCGGTTTGGGCCAGTGTACTGCCGGCGGTGCGGTGACATGTAGCGGCCGGGCGACGGCGAGCGCGAAGGTCGTCGTTGCTGCCACTGTGTTCCGGTGAGGTAGTCGTCGATGTCGCGAGGCCGTTCGCCTGGCTGCGGACGCGGCGCGTTGACGGCGAATCCGCGTAGCCCCATCTGTCGGTACTGGCAGCGGCGGTACGTGTGGCCGGCCTCCCCGCAGTGGTTGCAGAGCGGGCGGTTGTCAGGGGCGCGCCAAATGTCGGTCTTCCTTGGCGCGTAGCGCGGCGCATAGCGCTGGCCGACAGGCGCACGGTAAGGCGTCGGTGGTGGTGGTGGCGGCGGTGTCTGGCGGCCGAACTGTGGCGATGCGCTGTCTTGACGTTGTCGCGGAGCGGGTACAGGACGGCGGACTACAGCGGCGTAGGTCATGGCCTCCGGATGAAGCTGCGGTGGTTCGGGAATTCCGAGCGATTGATGAACTTCGTCGCGGACAATGTCGGCGATCGAATCCACTTGAGGCTGCGGCGAAGGCAACAGCTTGCGCAGCTCCTCCCGCACGATCGCTTGGATGGTCTCGCGCAGGTCGTTGGTGCTGAGGGCATGAGCTTCGGCGTAGTTGGTTGTTGACGAGGGGCGGTTGTACTGCCTTGTCCGCATCTCAAGTGCCTTTTCAATTGTCGTGGCCTCGGTAAGGAATTCGTCGACTGTCTTGGGTGGGTTGCGGACAAGTCCCGCAAACAGCTCTTCCTTGACACCTCGCATCAGGAACCGGAGCTTCTTCTCCTCAGCCATGGCGGGGTCGGCGTGCCGGAACAGTCGATTCATCTCCTCCGTGTAGATAGCGATGCTTTCATTGGGCAGCTGCACACGGGTCTCCAGCATAGCTGCGGCTCGTTCCTTGCGGACCACGCTGGTGAACGTGCTTAGGAACGTCTTCCGAAAGAGATCCCATGTTTGTAACGTGGATTCACGGTTCTCGAACCACGTCCTCGCGGCGTCTTCTACGTAGAAGTAGGCGCGGCTTGATATATACTGAGTATGTGCAGCGCAAGGAAACGAAGACAACAGAAGACACATGAACGACATAGACTGGCGCAGTTTTTCATCGGAGTCCCAGTTGTTGAAAGCCGCGACTCGTTCATACGTCTCCAGCCAGGTCTCGGGGTCCTCGCTTGGCGATCCATGGAAAGTCGGTGGCTCTCTCGGTGGCTGGATCACGATCGTTGCAGGGGACGCAGCGGCCGTCATCGCGCCTGTCGTCTTCGTCGCCGTACCTTTCCGCTTGTCCGGTAGGAGTCCGTATTGTGGTGCTAGTCCTTGCAGTCTCCGGCTAGCTCGACTCTCCTGGATGGTGTCGGTTTCTTCTTGGCGACTTGGGCTGGGTTCACGGCTTGACGGGGGCGTTCGGTACATGAAAGGAGCAGCACCTCCACCAGATGTCACGTGGTCGTGACGTTGACCCAAGCAGCAGTCGGTATGTTCAAGATGAAACTGTTTATTAGGCCGAACTTGTGGCCGGTAAACTGAAAGTCAGATTACAGCAATACACGCTGGCACTGATAGTGGCGAACAGAGCGTCGGCCGTCGATGAACTGCACATCGTTGGAGCGCGCCGGCTTTTATGCATCACGCGTCGAACATTCTAGCCTTATCACAGGTCATCGCGCAAGCTCTGGAATAATCGCGAGTGGTCGCGTCTTGTGTGCAATCTTAACAAAACGATCTACAATAATCGCGAAGGTTCTAGAACCATAAGGCGCGGTTTGAGCTGAGCTTTGCTGACGGTCTCTGTGGGCGAGAACCGAATACAACAAAAGTGAAAATAAGAATAGCGCGTGGCAATATACACATCTATTATCATAAAAATTGTTCACGTACTCTAAGACTTATGTTTAAGGCTTCATATTGCCAGAAAATATTATGACCTACCTCCTTCACTTTCTCCACAGCAATATTCACCATTACCTTCTCGTCATGTAATTGTTTCTCGACCTATGAAAAAAAATGTGGCGTTAAGGTGTGTATCAGCATTATAACGTTATTCTTGTTCTATACAAACTACGTATCTATCAAAATATACAAAGATGCCTCACGAGTAGCTAAAATGCCGAATAATTACATTTCTTGATACTGAGGTCACACTCCTATTAATATTACGAATCATAAAGCATTATGGTGAGGGGTACACGATATCACCAAGTTCACCCACCCCTATATCTGCAGCAAATACCTCCCATATATAAGGCCAGAATGCCCTAAATGTCAACATCCGAAGTGCGACTTAAATCACATGCGGTGTGCAGTGTCCCGCGCTAAACACTTGCTTCGGGTCTCCTGCCACCGAGGACGACTGGATCAACCACCTCAGGAGCCCCAACAGGGCCCTTCAACACCCGGCCGTCCAGAAGGCCCAAAAGGTGGCTGGCGAGCTCCGACTCCCAGTCTCCACATAGGCGGAGCCACCGGGCCGACCCCCGTAAGGGGTGCCCAGGCTCCTTCAGGAGCTTTAATAAAGTTAATTCTCTGTCTCACAGATCGGAGTAGTTGTTTTAGAGAGCTCTGGCATGATCGTAACTTCATACGCCAGAAATTATCGTTCCAACATTTCGGAAGGGCTGCGAAATTTATTTTAATACCTTTAGTGCTGTAAAATACTGGTGACAACAAACAGTAATTCTGTTTACGAATGTATAATGAAATATATACATGCATCAACTATGGAAAATAATTCAAAACTGAGTGAAAGCCGTTGTCTTCTTTTCAAATGAGCCGTGTAATAGGACCATTTTCGAGATCATACCTCGGGGCCTGCCAGGGCCTTCAATTATTTTTTTAAGCGTTTCGCGACCGTAAACGACTGTAGTCGTCATGAGATCTTCTAATGTATAACGCGAACAATGGGCTTGAAGCGGCAGTGGCGTCAGAACGGTAGCAGCGAGAACTGGACGGGTGCGGAGCGTTGCAGCAGCAAAACAGGCCAGGCAGCTCCAGCTCGTGCCTCGCGCAAAGCTGTCGATGCGGCTGCAGCGCTGGGCGTTCCTCTTCACTACAATTCGTCCCCCGTCGGAAAAGGAGCCATCCTGGCGACTCACGGAGAACATAGCACGAGCGGATCGTAATAAGGCTTCAGGCGCTGTACGTGAACGGTTTCACGACCACGAAAGTGTTGGTCTGTTGATGGCGTAACTGGTTAGACGGTGTAGTTGACAGGTGACGTCTGCGCAACAACACGGTAGGGTCCCTGATATTTTGAAGCAAGCTTGGAGGAGAGGCCCGTAGGGACAGCTGGGACCCAGAGCCACACTAGGGAGTCCGGAAGAAAGTGAGGGTACGGGTGATCATCGTAACATCGAGATTTCTGTTGCCATTGGTCGACGGTTGTAAACGAGCGGGCGAGCTGACGGCATTCCTCGGCGCGGCGGGCATCTTCAGAGATGGGCGTAGACTCGGATGAATCGGGTCGGTACGGCAGAATTGTATCGAGTGTGGTCGAAGGTTAATAATAATAATAATAATAATAATAATAATAATAATACTTTATTAACCTTTGCAAACAGGAACAATGTAGTACAGAATTGGCCTGCCAAAGCCACATTGGGCTTGAGGGGCAGAGCCGACAGACAGCGGACAACAGGAATTGCTTAGCCTAAGACCACACGAATACACAACATTTTTTATGGTTCTCGGCCATATAAGAGGGAAAATGGCGAAAAGCCTGTAGTCGCTTGTGGAGCCGTGTTGTAGGCGTATGTCACAAAGGGCAAAATTAGGTCCCAATCGGAGTGATCTGAGGCAACATACTTGGAGATCATGTCGCCAAGGGTACGGTTGAATCTTTCCGTCAACCCATTAGTTTGGGGATGGTAGGCGGTAGTAGTACGACGAACGACACGACATTCGGAAAGGAGTGCGTTGACGACTTCGGAAAGGAAGACGCGTCCCCTATCGCTTAGAAGTTCACGTGGTGCGCCATGACGGAGAATGAAGTTCCGCAGGACGAAAGATATGTCGCGGGCTGCGGCAGCAGGAAGAGCGGCTGTTTCCGCGTATCGCGTCAGGTGGTCGACTGCGACGACTACCCAGCGGTTTCCGGAAGCCGTGCATGGAAGGGGCCCATACAGGTCAATGCCAATGCGGTCGAAGGGTCTGGGCGGGCACGAAATTGGCTGGAGCGGAGCAGAGGCGTGCTGAGGAGGAGCTTTGCGTCGTTGGCACTGGGGGCATGACCGAATGTACTTGCGCACAAAGGTGTACATGCCTCGCCAATAAAACCTAGAGGAAAGTCGGGCGTATGTTTTCAAGTCGCCTGCGTGTGCGCACTGCGGGTCAGCGTAGAAGGCTGAGCATATTTGAGCACGAAAATGGCGGGGTATGACCAGTAACCACTTGCGGCCGTCAGACATGTAAGTCCGGCGATAGAGTAGCCCGTCGCGGATCTCAAAGGGAGAAGCTTGATGGCGCAATGCTCAAGTAGCTGAAGGTAAAGTTGACGGGTCGGAAAGGAATCGCAGAAGGGCGCTGATCCAGGCATCCTTGCGTTGCTCAGACGCCATGTCGCAGCCTGCTGTGAACGAAAGTATTTCTTCCAGGGCAGATAGGCAGGCAGCGTTTTCGGTTGACACAGGCGAGCGTGATAGGGCGTCGGCATCGTTGTGGCGGCGGCCAGACCTGGGCGTTCCTCTTCACTACAAACGAAATGACCGCTGACTACTATAGCCATCCTCAACAAAATATGGTCGCAGGTGGAACCAGTGGTGGCTATATATTCTATGTAGTTGTGTTTCCTGATGTGAGCTGGCCCCACTTGTCCATGTTTTTTCAATAGAGTTCATTCCTCCTCCCACCTCGTGTGTTTCGCCGTTCATTGCATTGCCGCCTCTGATATAGCCCACGCAGTATCACCTTAGGCAATTAGAAAAATAAACGTTATTTCATTGAAATGATCGTGTTTTAGATGCGAAGCATCTTATGCTCGGGGCTGTGTCTGTCCCTCCGGCGTCTCCCGTCCCGTGTCCCGCGTCCGGCCACTTTCATGAAGTAGGGAAGCACCCATTATGCGAACCAGAACACTGTAGTAATATGAAGGCCGTCAACCACTACCACAGTCATCAGAGTCATGGCCGAGCGCAGACAGGCTGCTTAGCAATGGCTAGGCAGGTGGTGTCTATCACCCAGCTTGACCCCATTCCTTGATCTTGCATGCATGTGTTTAGAGGGGGGCTTAGTCCGTTCCTCCTTCCCGCGTCCCACACCACCACAGCGCATGCGCGTCCCCTCGCCCTATCTCTCCTACGCTCACCCATTTCTCTCCTCTATGAATCCTCTAATCTACGGAGCGGCCCCCCACGTCCTACACCCCCCACAAAGCATGCGCGTCCCCTCCCCCTATCCTCTCCTACGCTCACTCCCTTTCTCTACTCTAGGAATCATCTACTCTACGGAGCGGCGCCCGCGTCCATCATCCCCATAGCGCATGCGCGTCCTCTCCCCCCTCTCTCCTCTAGGAATCCTCTACTCTACGGAGCGGCTCCCGCGTCCCACATCCCCACAGCGCATGCGCGTCCTCTCCCTCTCTCTCCTCTAGAAATCCTCTACTCTACTGAGCGGCTCCCGCGTCCCACACCCCCACAGCGCATGCACGTCCCCTCCCCCCTCTCTTTCCTCTCCTACGGTCCCCCCCCCGTCCTCTCCTCTAGGAATCCTCTACGGAGCGGCGCGCACGACAGGTGGTGTGACAGCTGCATACTGCGCTGGGGGTGCCACGGTAGTTCTGCGGTATGAAAATGACGGAGCGCGCGCGCCTCATTCTCTCTCTTGTGCAGCGCCGCGATGAGCGCCCGGGCCGCGAAACGAGAGCGGCGACGTTTCTCCCGCTCAAGCTAACCATATCCCCGCTGCTTCGCATCCACACATGGTCCCCTTTAGCGGGAGATGGGGAAGTTTTTTTGGTCATTTTGGCACGTTTTACTTTTCTTTCGGTCGCGGAAGTAGTCATGTTTTTGAAGCAACATGTCCCCCCCATCTCTGGGAGCCGCTCTCAAATGAATACTGCAGAGCCTCATTGGCACGTTTTCATCGTGTACGATTTCCTGGTGACAACTGTCACAACATCATTATCAAGCAGCACTGTGTGAAGTTTCAGAAATGTTGGATGCATTTTTTATTCGCATAGCATGGCTTTCACGCACTTTTCCGACACGTAAGAATGAAGTTGTACTGACTAGTGAAACCACTTGGCATAGAAATGGTCCTTAGAGCTGAAGCAATCTTTTTGAATGTATTCCCAGGCTTTGTTGTGGTTATTCTTGATGAATAATGTAATGTAATTAAATTGTAGATTATGTGTACGGCTTTTGTGTTGTCCGAAGTAATTTCTTTATCCGTTTTCCTGTTCGCCCGTTATTTTGGCGCTAGAAGTTTAATCATGGAAAGTCAGCTGTCTCCAGCTATAGCAATGCTAATTAGTGACGGCAAAATGGTTTCGACTTCGCCAGTGTACACCTGTCACTTTCAAAGTTTTGCCGGCTGTTTGTTATTGCGAAGACTAAAAAGGAGATTTCGACATGTGGGCTGGTCTTTTGTCAAAACATTGGACCATTTCCTTGTTTTAGTGATATTCCGCTGCACGTATGCACGACACACAATGCATACATCGCGTGTCGACACATTGCATGTTGCAGCAATAATATATGACGACCGTAGTACATCTGTAGCCTAGGCGATACTTTCTTGACGGATGCCCGGGATATGGTCAGAAAGCATCGAACACTCGTTTCTCGTTTTTTTTTTTAACATTACAGGTTGAAACGGCCTTGTAGGCGTGGTTACAAAATAAAATAAAACGAAAAAAAAGCAGTCGTCAACAGAAGAGGCTTGTTTGCACTTTGGTAACACAATATTCCACTGTATTACAATTCAAAACACTATCAGGTTATTTGTTGTAGTAATAGATTGCTGAGAAAAAGATCGAATATTTGTGCGTGTTGACGCGGCTTGAAGATTGTACAATTGTTTTACTGTGGTTAGTTCTTAATGAGTTTAGGAAATGATGAACTAAATAACGTTACTTGGAAATTTAGAAATTATCATGGTACAGAAGATAACCCAATTTAGGCTTTCAAAATATTCTTCACTGTGGATATACTAGTAGGTTTGCTTCCGCTAGTGTTTCGGAGACGCTGGATTGTCGAGAACACAAAAAAAGAATCTAGCCGCTAGTTCTTACATGCGATGACTTTCATCGGACAGGCGTTTACAGCAAAAGCTGTCATGAGATCACAACAAGGGCCGTTTTTGCGCCGTAGTTGTCCGCAGCCGCCGCCGACGCCGGTTTCCATAACCAATATGACGCGAAATAAGAAAAAAAAAACTAAGCTTATGACGGAATGGGAATTGAACCCTGGCCCTCTGCGTGGCAGCCCAGCACTCTATCGCTGATATACGCCGGTGCTTGAAACTGCGTTGCATGCAGGCATCAACCTATACAGGCAACATGTCGGGTAAGCAATCCCATTACCACGTGTTTTAAAGCGTTTTAGCACAGTAAAATAAGAACCAGGCGTCACACAATGCGAATTGCGCAACGAGTGGGTCGTTCAATGCTCCAATCCATTACAAAAGCTTGAGGCATAATTCTTCATCGTCGTCAGCCACATCTTCAACAAAGTGCATATAATGCGTTACAAGTGCACAGCAGGTACGCCGCTTTTCCGAAGAATACGAATAATGGCGTAGTGGACGCTTCCCTACTCCAGAAAAATTATGATGATTTATCGCCTAGTGGGTACCATGCAAGTGTGCTTGTAGTAGTTTACCAAGAGTGTTTAGAAAAGGTTTCAGGAGGACGGCTGTTCCAGCTTTCGCTGTGTGTTGCGCGTTCCGCGCCGGCCTGGCGGTTTTTTGGTAGGTGCACCAGATCAAGTTGCCATATTAAATGCGAAGCATTTCTTTGCCTACTGTAAGCACTTTTTGCGTTTCTATCTACGTATCTATCTATCTAGCCACCTACGTCTGGGTGCTCTCGTGATGGCCTCCTTAACTTGGGGTAGACCAAAATTTCTACGCGAGGGTAAGACGTATTGACGAATACGTCTAGCTGGTCATGACATGAATAACGTGAAAATCCCGTCGCGTACATCGTCAAACTCATTTCTAGACACTTGTGGCTCATACCCGTATACCACTGGTCGCGGTATGCGGGTATGCGCCACAGTACTTTGACAATTTATATCTACCCAGGAACGGCGAGGACAGGCATTGGTAATTTAAATGCGAGAGCGTTAAGATAAATTGACATCGGTGGCGTTGACACTGGTAATTTAAAGGTGACAGCGCTAAGAAAAACGGACACCGGCGGCGTTGACGCCAGGAATACAAAGAATAGAAATCAGAGTCCCAGCAGGAATCGAACCCAAGCATTCTGGGTGGCAAGCAAGCATTCTACCACAGGGCCACGTCAGGTCTCGAAACTGCTTTCGAAGAACACCCTATGCAGGCGTAATGTTGGTGAAACGTATATTCTGTTTGCAGTGCTGGCTATCTAATTTTATAAACAATACATACGTACTCCTATGACGAAAGAGTCATGTTGGGTTAAGATCAGCTGTATACTTAAGCGCCATCCATTGTAGTTGGTATACGTAGCTCTATCCAAGGCTACCATCCTTTCAATCACAAGCTCTACATATCATCTTACGGCGTCTGTTGGCAATATCCATGTTTCTGTTGGCAACGTTGCACAACCGTAAAAGATTTGGTTATATGAAACATATGCGACTGTTCAACATGTCTGTGCGTGCAACATTTGTACATATCTTTAGCGTCATTTCATAACGTTTCGCTCAATAAAAAAATTACAACCCAGTCACCTTACTTCCGGATGCTTCGCATAACATCGATTCCCAAGGTACTTGGGATCTGCCGAATTTCATATTGATGGTCTCAGAAGCGTCTTGCAGGCATTTGATTTCACAAGTGGTGGAATGTTGCGTAAATATTTTCGTAATAAAAATATTTTGTGTTCTGCCGTCTGACAGATGGATGAAACGTGAGGTTCCCGGTTAAGCTTTGACGTCAGGATAAGGCCCAAATATTTTACTTGATGACATTTTAAATGCGAAGCATTTCTTAGCGAACTTCGGCGACTTTGAGCGTATCTATCTATCTATCTATCTATCTAGCCGCCTACGACTTTGTGCTCTCCTGGCCGTATCGTTAATGGGATATATACCAAATTTGGTATGGCATAACATGACTGTATGACGAACATAAATGGTTGGTCATATCATGAAAATCATGAATAACTTTTCATGAAAAGTATGATTTACATGCCACGCTCATGGCGCGCTCGCGGCCGTTTCGTTAGCTTGATATACACCAAATTTGGGATTGAGTGACGTGACTGTATGACGAACATAAATGACAGGTGGTAATATGCAAATAATGACGTGCACGTCATGTACAACATGATTTACATGCCACGCTCATGGCGCGTTGACGGCCGTTTCGCTAGCTTGATATACACCAAATTAGGTATTGACTGACGTGACTGTATGACGAACATAATTGCCAAGTGGTAATACGGAAATCGTGACATGTCATGTGCAACATGACTTGCATGCCACGCTCATGACACTCTCGTGGTCGTTTCGCTAGCTTGATATACACCAAGTTTGGTATTGAGGTACGTGACTGTATGACTAGCATAAATGACAGGTGGTAATATAAAAATCATGACCTGCATGTCATATACAACATGATTTACATGCCACGCTCATGGCGCGCTGACAGCCGTTTCACTAGCTTGATATACACCAAATGAGGTATTGACTGACGTGACTGTATGACGAACATAATTGCCAAGTGGTAATACGGAAATCGTGACATGTCATGTGCAACATGACTTGCATGGCACGCTCATGACACTCTCGTGACCGTTTCGCTAGCTTGATATGCAACAAACTTTGTATTTAGGGACGTGACTGTATGACTAGCATAAATGACAGGTGGTAATATGAAAATCATGACCTGCATGTCATATACAACATGATTTACATGCCACGCTCATGGCGCGCTGACAGCCGTTTCGCTAGCTTGATATACACCAAATTAGGTATTGACTGACGTGACTGTATGACGAACATAATTGCCAAGTGGTAATACGGAAATCGTGACATGTCATGTGCAACATGACTTGCATGGCACGCTCATGACACTCTCGTGGCCATTTCGCTAGCTTGATATACACCAAGTTTGGTATTGAGGTACGTGACTGTATGACTAGCATAAATGACAGGTGGTAATATGAAAATCATGACCTGCATGTCATATACAACATGATTTACATGCCACGCTCATGGCGCGCTGACAGCCGTTTCGCTAGCTTGATATACACCAAATTAGGTATTGACTGACGTGACTTTATGACGAACATAATTGCCAAGTGGTAATATGGAAATCATGACATGTCATGTACAACATGACTTGCATGTCACGCTCATGACACTCTCGTGGCCGTTTCGCTAGCTTGATATACACCAAGTTTGGTATTGAGGTACGTGATTGTATGACTAGCATAAATGACAGGTGGTAATATGAAAATCATGACCTGCATGTCATATACAACATGATTTACATGCCACGCTCATGGCGCGCTGACAGGCGTTTCGCTAGCTTGATATACACCAAATTAGGTATTGACTGACGTGACTGTATGACGAACATCATTGCCAAGTGGTAATACGGAAATCGTGACATGTCATGTGCAACATGACTTGCATGGCACGCTCATGACACTCTCGTGACCGTTTCGCTAGCTTGATATGCAACAAACTTTGTATTTAGGGACGTGACTGTATGACGGGCATAAATGACGTTTTAATATGGAAACCATGACATGTCATGCGCAACATGACTTGCATGCCACACTCATGGTACTCCCGTGGTCGTTTCGCTAGCTTGATATACACCAAATATGGTATTCAGCGACGTGATTGTATGACAAGGATAAATGACAAGTGGTAATATGCAAATCATGACATGTCATGTGCAACATGACTTGCATGCCACGCTCATGACACTCTTGTGGCCGTTTCGCCAGCTTGATATACACCAAATTTTAAGGTGAAAGCCTTTAATGTCTCATGCTCGCGTCCGCCCGTCCGTCCATCCGTCCCTCCAGCCGTGCCCTGGCACAGTGCCAGGTGGGCGCCGGGGCGCGCAAACGGACGCCGGTCGCGTTGGACTCTACAGCGCTCGCGCTTTGCTTGCGTAACGTCGCATTGCCCAGCGTCTCTAATCATGCAAGGAGGGAGACGCGCGCATCGCGTTTCATTCTGACCGACCCCGTCTCAGTGGGCACAGGCGTTCGAGGAACACACTTTGGAATTGACAAATTGTCCGTCAATTTAAACGCTGGAACGCGGATGGCGTCTGCACGATGCGCAGAGCGCGAGAATACGAACGCATGCGAAATGGAGGCAGATTGGTCTCGCGTCTCGCTGTGATTTGAGGTAAAAAAATTAATCGAACATAAGTGGCAGGTGGTAACATGTAAATCTTGGCATCTACAATGCCACTTACATGCCACGCTCGTGATGCGCTTGCGTCCAATTCGCAAGATTGATATACACCAAAATTTGTATTTCGCGACGTGACTGTTTGACGAACACAAATGACAGGTCCTATCATGTAAATAATGACCTGCATATTATGTGCAGCATGATTTGCTCCTTGCTGGCTGCTTCGCATCACATCGATTCCCACGGTGCGTGGGATCTGCCGTTTTTTTCAAGTGCGATGTCACCAGGAGTATAATTGAAATCGATTGGATTTTTCTGGTAGGTAAATCTGGTACATTTGGTTTTTGGCGCATTAAGTCTTAAGTCCCATTAAGCACACCATGAGGATATAGATTGTAGTGAGTTTTTCAGTTTGATTGATCACTTAGATTATCTGCTAATGTCTATAATGAAGTCATCGGCGAAAAACCGCGTTTGTACCATTCCATGAACATTGAAATTGATATCATCTATACACATGATAAATAAAACAGGAGAAAGCAAGGACTCTAGTGGAACCCCTGATTATACATCAAGATGCTGCGAAACATGTTTTCCTATGATCATGCTTTGTGTTCTAATTGTTAAAGAACTGCAGATCCAGAGAATTATTTTTTGGTCCATATAAAATGCTAACAGTTTTCTAAGTAAACGTTGGTGCGGAACAACGTGAAACGGTTAGGAAAAATCTAAAAGAAATCATCTATCTGGTCTCCATCATTGTTTGCGTTAGCAATTTGATCTGTCCGTTCAGCGAGTTGTGTTAGATTGGAAAGGCCTGATATGAATGTGTGTTATCGGCTGCAGGGTAGTTTCTTGTTTTCTAAGTGGAGTATTGTGGCTTTAAAAATTATGTGTACCACTGATTTGCAACAAGCGTTCGTTAATAACACTGGATGATGATTATGTAATTCTAATTTCAAACCTGATTTAGTCATTGGAATTGCTTGCGCTGCGCCAATCGTCTGGTAACAGCCGTTTCAAGATAGCGGATGCATATTTTACGCCGGTATTTAGCTACAGATACGGCACATTGATTTAGAAATGAATTAGTAATATTGTCGAGACCAGGGGTCTTCTTCAGATCCAATTTTTCAAGAAAAGTGGTACCCTCTTCGCTCATGGTCAATTGCAGTATGGAAATTCATACGGTTCTAGTTGGGCACTGAAGGCAGATTTCGTGAAGATAGACTGAACAGAGTGAAAAAAAGTTTAGTTCCTTTGCAATAGCTTCCGGTTCGGAAATAATGTGATGGGGAACTTTTATTTGTGAAATTGTTTCGCCTTTATAAGCCATGTGTCACCCGGATTTCTCAAGCCTGTGCGCCATGGACGAAGATAAAGTGACGCTGTAGAAGTGCTACGAAATAACACTGTGGGTGTCAGCGTGTCTACGTTCTTTTGTTTTCCGCAGATGCTTTATTTTCCTTTCTACATGTAATAATTCTCGAGTAACGGATGGGTATTCACCGCTCATACATTTTTTTTTCTTGCGGAATAAAATTAGCTAAGCAAAAAGAGACCATTCCTTTTAAACATGACCATAGTTCACGTCTTTCCTCCCGTTAAAAGCAGCAAAGTTTGTCTCCATGCAGCTGAACAGAGTAGGGTCGTCTGCACGCGAATAATTTTCTACATACATGGGCAATGCCTTTTTGTGTTACCGGACTATTGATATGGCGCAGGATAAGATTACCGATTTGCGATCTGAAATGCCGTTATCTGTAGACATAGTGCATCCGTGTAACATACTGCTTACAAATGTTTAGCCACGAAGTGAAGATGAAGCAGAATATATTCAGCTATCTGCGGGTCCATCCTATGAAAAACTAAGCGTCGTATACAATAGCGATTCCGAACTTCGTACTTCCCGTGAAATATTATTCCACTTTAGTCAAGGTAATTTGAAATACCTCGTGACGAACTTTTTTACCTTCATTTGGTGTACTTTTGAAGATCGCCATGCATCTTTTCAAGACATTCCGGCTGTGTATTAAGTGGTCGTAACACTCACCTCAAAATCATGCTCTTATTACTAATAATAATATGTAGGTTTTACGTCCCAAAACCACGAGATGATTATGAGCGATGCCGTAGTGGAGGGCTCCGGACATTTTGACCATTTGGTGTTCTTTAACGTGCACCGACATCGCACAGTACACGGGCCTCTACCATTCTGCCTCCATCGAAATGCGAACGCCGCGGCCGGGATCGAACCTGCGACCTTCGGCTCAAGAGCCGAGCGCCGTAGCCACTGTTCCACCGAAGCGGTCGCTTTTATTACTGTACGTGATTTTGCACCATAAGCTTTCGCGGTGCGGAATATCGTCTAACAGTGAACATTTTAAGCTAGTTTTAACTGCTACTGCTACGCTTCCTCGTCTTGATCCTCTGCCACTGCAAAACAGCCTGTATGAAGGGTAAACTATTTCAGAATTCCGCACTCCTGGATGCAACCACGTTTCAGTTACTAAATGCGAAGCATTTCTCGGCGTACTGCAGACTTTTTGTTGTTTATATCTATCTATCTATCTATCTATCTATCTATCTATCTATCTATCTATCTATCTATCTATCTATCTATCTATCTATCCACCTACGCCTGGCTGCTCTCGTGATGACCTCCTTAACTTGGCGTAGACCAAAATTAATATGGGAGGGTAACCGGGTGTGACGATTATGGCTTTCTTGTCATGAGATGAGTAATGCGAAAATCCCGTACAGTGCGACGTAAAGCCCTTTCCTCTGGACACGTGTGGCACACACCCGTATTCCACGGGCCGCGGTATGCGGGTATGCGACACAGGTGTTTCACAATTTATATCTAACGAGGGACGGTGAGAACCGACATAGGTAATTAAAGGCTAGGGCGTTAAGAAAAACCGACATCGGCAGCTTCACCCAACGAGTGCAAAGGATATATGTTATTGTCCCAGCAGGAACTGAACCCAAGCATTCTGCGTGATAATCAAGTATTCTACCAAAGAGCCCCGCCAGGTTTCGGAACTCCTCAAGAAAAAGACCCTATGCGGGCGTAATGTTAATGAAACTCACATTGTGGTTGTAGTGCTGCCCATCTAATTTTATAAACACTACATATCAACTCCAACAATACAGGCGTCACATCAGGTTAGCGTCAATTGTATTTAAGCGTCATCCACTGAAGTTGGTCTACGTAGCACTATCCAGGGCTACTAACCTCGCAAGCCCAAGCGCTACATTTCAGCTTATCGCTTCTGGTGTTGGCATTAACCATGTTGCTCTTGGCATCGTTACGCAACTGTAATCATCTGGTTGTATAAAACGCATTGGACTGTTCAACACATATGTCTGTACATATAACATTTGTACATATGTCTCGCGTCATTTTCTATCATTTCACTCAAAAAATGTCACGCCGCAGTCACTTTCCCTCCGCGTGCTTCGCATGACATCAATTCCCATGTTACCTGGGATCTGCCGAATTTTTACTAATATGTTGGTTTGAGCAAGAATATTAGATTTTGCAGTTGTATAAATTTGTTCACAACGCTCCGACCCTTCAAAGAAAGAACACTTTTTTTTCGGCTGCTGTCAGTTCGTGTTATTTTTATTGCATTTCTGCGCGCGGTTGAAGTGGTGTGGGAAGTCCGAGTGGAACGGACGTGGTGCTTTAGTTCAATTCTGGCATTTGGGTCGGTCTGAAGAGAATGGTTTTTCGTCAACCTTTAGGTTGTCAACTGTGAACTTTACGTTAGCACCTTTTGTTTAGTCGCTTGCGGACGAGTGCAATTATGGAGTTCTGAGTACTATCGCTCTTTTCGAAGAAATCTTGGTAAATAGAAAAGGAAGTACCTTTAAGTTTCAAGCAGCTGGAAAGGATTTTAGATTTTTCGGAAAAGTGATACTGCAATTGAGCATTCCTCTTTGAGGTAGCAGCGCAAGAAACGAGGACACAAGAAAAGTACAACACACCAACAGGCGCTGTTGGTGTGTTGTACTTTTCTTGTGTCCTCGTTTCTTGCGCTGCTAGTTCAAAGATGCATAACCAATTCCAACTTGCCCAAATGTCAATTCTGAGCATTCCTGTTACGTCAAAACACGTGAAACGGGCTGAATTGATAGAATAGGTGGTCAGATACTATAACTTATTGTTTTGCAGGCATTTACGCCAAGTCAAGTGCACCAGTGCCACAGGCACAAGGGATTTCCGTGATACGTTTGCACCAATGTGCAAATAATCTACACGTAGTCAAGAAACCAACATGTCTAGATATGCAGTGAAAAAAGGTGTGCTATTATAAAAAACTGCCAGTAGTCGCATAGGCATTGCTTCTGCTGGTGAAGTGCTCGGAGCAGTATTCAACGCGACTTCGCAGTACGAAATTTTCTAGGGAAAATTTTTCAGTAGGTCAGAGCCTGCAAGATCCTTGTGAATGTGTGTCGATCCACTAGTTTGAAAATAGGTATTTCTAACGTTAAAAATATATACAAGAAATGTGAGAGCTCCGCACTACTGGTGCGAAGCCTGAAGAAATAGGGGAGAAGAAGGCCTTCCTTGTTTCTCCTTTTTTTCTGTCTCTATCTTCCTCTCACTTACCCTCTTTGTCTCTGGCTTTCTATTGTTCTTGCCTTTTTTTGCTTTGCATTTCTTTCTCCGTCTTTCTCGTTTTTCATATCGTTTTTTTTCTTCGTTCCCTGTCTTTCTCCACTTCTCGCTTCATATCTGGGATTCTGTTTCCTTCACTCTACCTTTCATTTTCTGCTATCCTTCCTTATCTTCTCTCACCATCTCTATTTCTGGCTTCATATTCTTTTTTTATCTTTGTCTCTCTCTACTTCTATGTTTCTTTATAACTCTTTGTTTCTTTTCATTAACTCCATTTATCTCTATCTTTCAAATCATATGTTTCACTCTCCCTACTCGCTTTCCTCCTTCTCACCCTCACATCTCTCACTGTCACACCTACTGCCTTCCAACCCGCTTGCTATACTACGTTATACAAGGCTATGTTATGCTCTGCTAGCGTGCCTTGATAGCCGAGTGGTTACCATGCTCTCCTTCGGATTGTTGGAATGCGGGTTTGAATCCCGCCTCGTGAAGAATTTTTTTTTACTCGCCAAGCATTTCTATTTCTCTTCCTTTTTATCTCTTACTACTTTTCTTTTTTTTTATCTCTGGGCACTCTTTCACTCACCCAACAAGGTTATCAAAATCGTGTGCCGGAGAAATCGGCGCACGTGTTCTGTAAACGGAGCGAATGATCAAGAAAATGAGGAACAGGAAGAAAAGAAGTAACGCAGCACATGGCAATTCATGATGGTAATAATTTTCTGGGGACGGATTGCAACCTAGGTTTGGCATAAACTGCTCCTCTTTTAATACATAGAAAACTAAGACAAAAGTAGTCCGCAAAGGTGAATCAGTGGCTGCGGTGCTCGTCTGCTGACGCGAAGGTCGCGGGTTTCATCCCAGCCGCGGCGGTCAAATTTCGACAGAGGCGAAATGCTAGAGACCTGTGTACTGTGTGAGGTCAGTGCACGTTAAAGTACACCGGATGGTCGAAATTTCCAGAACGCTCCACTACGGCGTCGCTCATAATCATATCGGGTTTTTGGGGCGTAAAATTCTAGATATTATTATTATTATTATTATTATTATTATTATTATTATTATTATTATTATTAGAAATCTATAAAGCACTCAGTCAGAATTGCTATGTAGGAATGTCGCGAACGCTATCTGCTAAGTTTTGCATGCAGAATGAATAGTCAACAAAAGTAGGTCATAGCTAAAATTATGGTGTTCGACTGTACCATTACAGATAACTTCAGTTCTTCTAAGTCTAGCTGCAACGAAATTTTGCGCAACACATAAAGCGAATTTATTGGCAGTGTAGCTTTAGCTTATGCTACCTGCCAAATTTCACGTCCGACATAACAGTGGTTATCTAAAAAAAAAGCCACAGTTTCGCCACAAGGCGAAGCAATGAATGCGATAGCAACAAATTGGAATGTGAAGCGACGAATGGCAAGCAGGTCGAAACGTGCAGCGCGCTGCTCACGCAGACATGACGCACGAAAACAACACGCACAGGACGAGAGCGAACAAGTGTCACAGTTGTTACTTCACTGTGTTTGAAAAGCGTGCTCTTTTCGCAAACGGGGGGGACTGCAGCGAGCGATGTGATCTTCGCGCGCCCGGTAACTACAAGACTACAACGCTACCGCGAGATAAGCGCGCGCACGCACGGGCATTTACCCCCCCCCCCCTTCCCTTCGGGTAAAGTGCGCGCCGGAGAGCTAGGAGCGCCTGAGAGCGCGCGTCGCGACGAACGGGTAAGCCCCGCCGAGCGCGGCCTTTGCGCCATCTCGCTGGTAATGCTGAAAACTCGCTGTATATAAATAGCTCGCCAATTGATCGTTGAAGGACGTTCGCCTTCGTGGCTGAGCGGTTAGCGCCGCGCGCTGCAGAGCGGGATGTCCCTGGTTCGATGCCGAGCGTCGGAAACATTTTATTGCGATAGCAATTATATGGACACTCTCGGCTGGTTTTCGCCGTCGCCGTCATGTCCCGTATATGTATATGTATCTATATATTTATAAAAACCTCAAAGAAAAAAAAATTCTCCATCTCCCGCTAAAGGGAACCATGTGTGGATGCGAAGCAGCGGGGAGATAATTAGCTTCAGCGGGAGGAACGTCGCCGCTCTCATTTCACGGCAGCGGTCCAGGCGCTCTTCGCGGCGCTGCACAGGAGAGAGAATGAGGCGCGCGCGCTCCGTCATTTTCATGCTGCGGCGCCCCCAGCGGAGTATGCAGCTGTCACACCACGGTCTCCCGTCCAAAGGAAAGGACGGGAGACCGTAGGAGAGGAGAAAGAGGGGGGAGCGGACGTGCATGCGCTGTGGGGGGTGTGGGACGCGGGAGCCGCTCCGTAGAGTAGAGGATTCCTAGAGGAGAGAGGGGGAGAGGACGCGCATGCGCTGTGGGGATGTGGGACGCCGGAGCCGCTCCATAGAGTAGAGGATTCCTAGAGGAGAGAATGGAGAGGACGCGCATGCGCTGTGGGACGCGGGCGCCGCTCCGTAGATGATTCCTAGAGTAGAGGAAGGGGGGTGAGCGTAGGAGAGGATAGGGGAGGGGTCGCGCATGCGCTGTGGGGGGGTGTGGGACGCTCCGTAGAGTAGATGATTCCTAGAGTAGAGGAAGGGGGTGAGCGTAGGAGAGAGAGGGGGGAGGGGATGCGCATGCGCTGTGGTGGTATGGGAAGCGGGAAGGAGGGACGGACTAAGCCCCCTCCAAACACATGCAAGCAAGATTAAGGAATGGGGTCGACCTGGGCGACAGACACCACCTGCCTAGCCATTGCTAAGCAGCCTCTCTGTGCTCTCGGCCATGACTCTGATGACTAGAGACCGGATTATAGGCAAATGCCTATTTTTTTCCTTGCGTTCCTATCGCGCCACTTTGATATATGAGCATGAATTAGGGGTAAAGGAGGGCTTTTATAGTGTTTTTATAGTGCCTATAAATGCCTATTTTTGGGGTTTGTGCCTAAATGTCAAGTGCCCATAAATGCCTATTTTCGAAATTGGTGCCTATATGAACGCTATTTAGCCTCAAATTTTGCTTTCGAGTACAGTTTGAGACCGTAATTCATGTTAGCGGGCAAAATTGACGTTTCGGAACTTTATGGGGTGCAACAACCTAGTTCCCTAGTTCAACAAACACCCGGGAAGCAACCGGTAGCAGCAGTGAAATGGGACGCGCCGGCCACCTTACCCCACCGCACTGACATGGCGCGAGCGGTTGGAGCAAGGGAGAGGAAAAGACGCTATTTCTGCAACCTTAAATGGGAGCACGTGCCAGCGTGTCCAGTGGAATGGGGAGAGGAAAATAAAGGGGGGAAGAGGAGAGGGGAAGAAGAGGAGAGTGGCGTCCATGGCCGAGGACGTGGCGGGCGGCTTTTACCGCCGGTTTTCCAGTCCAGTGTTCCCATGGAATTGAAGCACCTCCTTGAAGACTTGGGCGTGGTGGGGGGGGCAGAAAACAGGAGGTGCCTGCGCGCAGCAGCAGGAATATGGAGAGTGAATGCGAAACCATGGAGTGCCGTCAGGGGAAGTAGAAAGTAGGTAAAAAAAATCAGATGTGCTGATGGCTTTTGTTTCGTTTGTAAATTACTCTTTAAGGGCGCTTCACCAGGTCACATGAGAAATTTTAGTCAGATACTGGAAGTGTTCGCGTGCCTAATGAAGAGCTTTGTACCACAAGAACTTTTTAATTGGTTCATTACGAGCCGCGAAAGCATGATGCCGGTAGGTGAGCTTGAAACCTTTGCCACTCGCAAGCCAAATTTCTTGACAAGAGTATGAAGTTGGGCGTGTTGAAAAACGCGCACACATTCCGTTGTATGTTTTAATATTTCTTTTAACTTTCATTCTTCTATTCAAGCAACAGTGCACAAATTACACGTGTAGCCTCGAATAATTCTCGCAGTTTCATGTACTCCTGTGACATACACAGGACCATTCCTTGTTGAACTTCACTTCGCCCACATTGGTGCGCGAGCCCGTGAGATAAAGGGCACGAGGCATTCAGTCTGACATTTCACCTTCTTCCGGGGAGCGTAGCGTTGCAAATCTTGGCAGACGTGATCGTTAGCGCTGTGCATGCATTACACTTCTAGCTCAAAACGCTCAAACCTGGTAAGGGGCCCTTTATGGTGTCCACACAAAGAGTAGAAATTGACCCTGCGCTGTTAGACCCGGCCAATACGAGGCTAACAGACCATTCTGGCCTTTTAGCGGTCTGGCTATTGAATCCTATGCTGCCCTTCCCAGCCATGCCGAAAAGAAGCAGACCCAGAAGCGTGTTTATTCGATAGTGGACACTTAACTTACCATTCTGGACAATAAAAGGAGAGACAGTGTTCTGGAAACCGTGCTCGAAAAGGGACCATTGCATGGCTATGTTAAATCATTAGCGCCTTTGTACAATCATAAAATATAACATTTGTTTGCTTTCCTGTCGTAGAACAGGTCGCGCACGTCCTTATTCGAAAATTTCAGTTTTTGTAAAAAATTATCGTGCCTATATTTACGATTTTGTGGGCCTAAAACTGTGTTTTTCCTGCCTATTTTTGGCGCCTAAAACACGAGTTTTTAGTGCCTAAAAATCCGGCCTCTACTGATGACTGTTGTAGGGTTGACGGCCTTCATATTACTACAGTGTTCTGGTTCGCATAATGGGTGCTTCCCTACTTCATGAAAGTGGCCGGACGCGGGACGGGGAGGGACGGACATAGCCCCGAGCATAAGATGCTTCGCATCTAAAATAATTCAGAAAAATGTTTCCGACGCGCGCATCGAACCAGGGACCTCTCGCTCCGCGGCGCACGGCGCTAACCGCTCAGCCACGAAGGCGAACGTCCTTCAACGTTCAAACGGCGAGCTATTTAAATACAGTGAGTTTGCAGCGTGTTTTCAGCATTACCAGCGAGATGGCGCAAAGGCCGCGCTCGGCGGGGCTTAGCTGGGCGCCCCCGGCGTTCGTCGCGACGCGCGCTCTCAGGCGCTCCTGCCCTCCGACGCGCACTTCGCCAGAATGAGGGGGGAGGGGGGGGGTAGATGCCCGTGCGCGCGCGCGCTTATCTCGCGGTGCCGGCGAATGGGGCTTTCGGCGGAACGATAGCGTTGTAGTTACCGGGCGCGCGAAGGTGACATCGCTCGCTGCATTCCCCCCCGTTTGCGAAAAGAGCACGCTTTTCAAACACAGCGAAGTAACAACTGTGACACTTGTTTGTTCGCGCTCGTCTGTACCTGTGAATACGTTTCGTGCGTCGTGTTTGTTTGAGCAGCGCGTTAAGTGTCGAGCTGTGAATGTTTTTAGGGGCGAAGCTCCTTATGCCGTGGGTCGTGCGTCCCTTGTAGTTTGCAGTACGTAGTAGGCACCTGCGTGATAACGATGACGCTGCCATCACGGCTACCCACATTGAATGTGGTGTGCCGTGATGACGATGACGATCGCGATGCCATACAACACATGGCATCGCGATATGGTCTCACATGCACATCGTTTGACCACATGCAACCAACCACCATCACGTATTTGCCGTGGGTCGTGCGTCCCTTGTAGTTTGTAGTACGTAGTAGCCACCAGGTCACCAGCAGTATCTCCCTGTGTGATGACGATGACGCTGCCATCACGGCACACCACATGGAATGTACACACTAAGCGTCATAACGATGACGCTGATGACGATGACGATCGCGATGCCATACAACACATGGCATCGCGATATGGTCTCACATGCACATCGTTTGACCATATGCAACCAACCACCATCACGTCTTTGCCGTGGGTCGTGTGTCCCTTGTAGTTTGTAGTACGTAGTAGCCACCTGCGTAACCAGCAGTATCTCCCTGTGTGAAGACGATGACGCTGCCATCACGGCACACCACATGGAATGTACACACTAAGCGTCATAACGATGACGCTGATGACGATGACGATCGCGATGCCATACAACACATGGCATCGCGATATGGTCTCACATGCACATCGTTTGACCACATGCAACCAACCACCATCACGTCTTTGCCGTGGGTCGTGTGTCCCTTGTAGTTTGTAGTACGTAGTAGCCACCTGCGTAACCAGCAGTATCTCCCTGTGTGAAGACGATGACGCTGCCATCACGGCACACCACATGGAATGTACACACTAAGCGTCATAACGATGACGCTGATGACGATGACGATCGCGATGCCATACAACACATGGCATCGCGATATGGTCTCACATGCACATCGTTTGACCATATGCAATCAACCACCATCACGTCTTTGCCGTGGGTCGTGTGTCCCTTGTAGTTTGTAGTACGTAGTAGCCACCTGCGTAACCAGCAGTATCTCCCTGTGTGAAGACGATGACGCTGCCATCACGGCACACCACATGGAATGTACACACTAAGCGTCATAACGATGACGCTGATGACGATGACGATCGCGATGCCATACAACACATGGCATCGCGATATGGTCTCACATGCACATCGTTTGACCACATGCAACCAACCACCATCACGTATTTGCCGTGGGTCGTGCGTCCCTTGTAGTTTGTAGTACGTAGTAGCCACCAGGTCACCAGCAGTATCTCCCTGTGTGAAGACGATGACGCTGCCATCACGGCACACCACATGGAATGTACCCACTAAGCGTCATAACGATGACGCTGATGACGATGACGATCACGATGCCATACAGCACATGGCATCGCGATATGGTCTCACATGCATATCGTTTGACCACATGCAACCAACCACCATCACGTCTTTGATGATGTACCTCCGGAGCTTTTAGTTCGGTCTCGTCCTGTGCGTGTTGTTTTTGTGCGTCATGTGTGCGTGAGCAGCGCGCTGCACGTTTCGACCTGTTTGCCATTCGTCGCTTGACATTCCAATTTAGTGCTATCGCATTCATTGCTTCGCCTTGTGGCGAAACTGTGACTTTTAGACGAGAAGCATCTTATGCCGTGGGTCGTGCGTCCCTTGTTTGTAGTACGTAGTAGCCACCTGCGTGATGACGATGACGATCGCGATGCCATACAACGCATGGCATCGCGAGGGGCGAAGCTCCTTATGCCGTGGGTAGTGCGTCCCTTGTAGTTTGTAGTACGTAGTAGCCACCTGCGTGATGACGATGACGCTGCCATCACGGCACACCACTTGAATAGTGGTGTGCCACGATGACGATCGCGATGCCATACAACACATGGCATCGCGATATGGTCTCACATGCACATCGTTTGACCACATGCAACCAACCACCATCACGTCTTTGATGATGTACCTCAGGAGCTTCGCCCACTCATCATCATTCACTCCGCTGATATGCTGTGATTTTTTTTTCTGAATTATTTTTCTTTGAGGTTTTTATACGGGACATGACCGCCGCCGACGCCAACGCCGACGGCGAAAACCAGCCGAGAGTGTCCATATAATTGCTATGGCAATAAAAACTTACGAACCGTGCAAGTTTTACACCAAAAAATTAGGCAGATCCCAAGTACCATGGGAATCGATGTTATGCGAAACATCCGGAGGTAAGGTGAATGGGTTGTAACTTTTTTATTGAACGAAACGTTATAAAATGGCGCTAAAGATATGTACAAATGTTGCATGCACAGACACGTTGAACAGTCGCATAGGTTTCATATAACCAGTTGTTTACAGTTGTGTAACGATGCCGACAGAAACACCACCAGAAGCCGTAAGCTGATAAGTTGAGCTTGTGCTTGCAAGGATGGTAGCCCTGGATAGTGCTACGTAAACCAACTATAGTGGATGGCGCTTAAGTATACAACTGACGTTAACCCGACATCACTCCTTCGTCTTAAGTGTACGTTTGTAATGTATATAAAATTAGATAGCCAGCACTGCAACCACAATATACGTTTCACCAACATTACGCCTGCATAGGGTGTTCTACCGAAGCAGTTTCTAGACCTGACGTGGCTCTTTGGTAGAATGCTTGATTGCCACGCAGAATGCTTGGGTTCGATTCCTGCTGGGACTCTGATTTCTATTCTTTGTATTCCTCGCGACAGCGCCGCTGATATCCGTTCTTTATAACTGTCGCCTTTAAATTACTAGTGTCAATGCCACCGATGTCAGTTTCTCTTAACGCTCTCGCATTTAAATTACCAATGCCTGTTCTCGCCGTTCCTGGGTAGATATAAATTGTCAAAGTCATGTGGCGCATACCCGCATTCGGCGGCCCGTGGTATACGGGTATGAGCCACACGTGTCTGTAGGAATGAGTTTGACGACGTACGCGACGGGATTGGCACGTTATTCATGTCATGGCCAGCCAGACATATTCGTCAATCCGTCTTACCCTCCCATAAAAATTGTGGTCTACCCCAAGTTAACGAGGCCATCACGAGAGAACCCATATGTAGGCGGCTAGATAGATAGATACGTAGATAGAAACGCAATAGTGCTTACAATACGGAAAGAAATGCTTCGCATTTAAAAGAGAAAAAAAAACGATGCCTTTACAGCTAAAAAGAAGTGTAGAAACACCCAGCCCTTACCGACCGAATGATGCGGGTGAATCGTTGGCTCTGCGCTCCGAAAGATATGCTTCGCGGCCGCGCCCCAGAGTCCCTTTTTTAAGATGGTGATGAATAAAAACAGTGTAAACATTCATTGTGAGAGAAACACGGATACATGCTCATAGAGGTGCTAGTGCACGTTAAAGCACTTATCGAAGTTTACCAAAGGTTTTTACTGACTATGGCCAGGACTATGCCACACTACTGTTTGTCTTATTCCTAACAGACGAAATACGCATGCTTAATTCACTAAATTTTGATGGATCGAAGCTCGACAAAAATTCCGATCACTAGGCCAAGTTGTAGATCAGTACGCGAAATATCTGGTTAGACAGTTTATAACTTCGTATGTGTAGATTAATAGTGTTTTTATGCTTAATAGAGATGCCCGCGGAATACAAAAAAGGAAACCAATACCACGTGACATGCCCGCTTGCGGGCCTCTGCTCACCGTGATTAGAGTGCTCCCTAGCGTTCCACGTTAGAGGTAGCGGGTAGACACAGCGGGTAGACGCAGCGGGTATGGCTCGTGTTGCCACTAGCAAAGCCTGTGTTATCGCACAACCCTGTCAAGGCCACATACACGGCCAAATGCTATGGTCGTTTTCACGTGGAGTGTTAGAGAGCACTGCGACACGGTGCGCAAGTCGGCATCTCACGTGGTATCCTAGATGTCCAAGATAGGCACTTAAAGGAATGGCTGCACAATTTACCCAGTAAGACACTCAGGCTATATATATTAAGAAGTAACCCTGTAGCTTCCAGTAAGCAGTAACCGACAGGACGCTGCCACAAAGCTGCTTGAAAGCAAACCTGTGTTGCGAAAACTTCTTAAGCACCAACCGAACTTTCAGCAAGGAAATGACTGGCATTTGTTAGACTGGTGCTCCTCCAGCGCACGTTGCGAACTCGCAATCGAACGTCTGCACAAAGCCAGCTGCGCCGCTCCACCGACACAACGTTGGCGACATCGTCGCGCTCGCCGGTACAGTCGCTAGCAGCACAATACGGCGCCTCCTCGAAGCGCATGGCAGCGTGCCTCTAATCGGAGTTGCAAGGTACTCAGACAGAAACCCGCCAAATACAGGCCCAATAATGGCCCAAAAGTAGCCAAATGTAATAATTAAAATACCCCAAAATAGCCAAAAACATTACAATATGAAAAAAGTTTCTGATTATTATTTTAATACATACAGAGCTTATAAGTGAAGAAAACAAAGACATGGCGCAAGACTAAGGAATAAAAGTCAGATTAAAACAAGCAACACATTGTGATAACATATACATGGAAGGAATCATCAATTTCGTACTTATGTTATGATATTGTGATTGAAATTAACATGAATCTTCCATGAATTCTTTACATTGATGCTATTGCACTGTGTTGTTCTGGGTGTCCCTTTTTCGCTTACCTCACTGCTGTCCTTGTTTTGTTCACGAGCAGGGGTGTAGGCCTAGTCACGAAACAGTTACGTCTGCTTCCTTTTGCCTCATCTCGGTGGCATGTAGCTATCTTGTACCCACATGCCCGAATAAAGTATTATTATTATTATTATTATTATTATTATTATTATTATTATTATTATTATTATTATTATTATTTTGAGAGTTACCCATATGACATGCATGTGTTCGAATCTCTTTGTCCTCAATTCAAGAGCGCATATCTGCTGCAGAAAGGAGAAACGGAAGTGAAATTCCGCCTTGCTTGCTGACATTTGTATATTATTGTTGCTTTTGTCGGTTCATATTCAACTTTATTAAGTGTCTGGCGAGTTAATGTGTCAACCTTCTTTGAGGTGTGACCACATTCTCAGGATTGTAGCCAAAGGAAAGGGGAACCCTATGGAGCAGAAGGATGGCTTGTTTATTACTTAAGGCGAATAACTAAAGCTAAACGATGCGCATCAATCAACGCTTATGTCGAAACTCATTTAACGTAAAACAAATGTAAAATGGCAAATTATGCCATTTAAAACCAACGGCGATGCGTAGAGTTTGGTGCTTGCATGCATGACGCTTAAAAATCCCTTAAGCCACTTCACGTGTGCTTACAATTACACTTTGATTGAAATCCACAAATTTAATATATCCGCCGTGAGAATGAGCGACTGAGCAGGCACGCGAAACCGGCAGGGGAAGCTTCTCTTTGAATGGAAAATAATTCATTATTAGTGACAGCCGCAACTGTCTGATGAAGGCTGCTGATACCTAAAGAATGCAAAAGGACAGGGAAAATGTAGTACAAAGTATGAATCACAGATACCTATACACGTAAACACGTAGCGCAACAACCAATAAAGAGGAGAAAAGGCACTGGGAAATGAGCGTTTTAAGCGAAGGCAGGCAATAGCCGAAAAGTAGCCACATAGCCAAGAACCTAAAATCCCGCCAACTCCAGAATAAAGTAGCCCAATTTAGCTATTTATAGACCAACCTGGCAACCCTGCCCCTAATGGCAAAGCTAGCAACGTTTTAAGCATACTTTTTTTTTTCTAGCTGGCTTGCCCAGGCCTAATTTATATCTAGGAGGCGTTGCCACTTTTTTAGGGCGCGTCTCCGGGGCAGTTTTCAAAGTGAAGCAAAATCTAGGAGCGTTTCTTTAAAGGGGCCCTGCGGTGGTTTTGCGGTTGCCCTATTTAGCGCTAGAATGCGTGTAGTAACAAATTGCGAGATGAACGCAAAGCAAATTAGGAAAATTGGCGTGCGAAAACTGATGTTATAAGTCTTGAAAGTTAAAAACGCGAGCAGACGACGCTAAGAAACGTTCCATTTCGTATTCCACTCTCTCGCTGGCGTCAAAGGCCGTTTTTAATCACTGCGCGCTTCTTACAAATGCATACCGGAAGACTCGCCTCGTGGATGGATGGAGGCTGTGAGCGTCGCCTTTATCACAGGACGGTGACAAGTGTTCGCCACCAGGCTGGAGAGATAAAGAAATCCTTCTTTATTACGTTAGCCTAATACCTTGTCTACTACGAATAAATCTATCTTACCATACGGAAAAATGCAAATTCATAGCCCTGTTCTGTGCCCTTTACGTACTCCTAGCCGCGTTCTAAAATTGTTTTGAAGATTTCATAATGAAAAACAGAAAGCCTTTTGTATCTGAGGAAGTATAAGTAGAGTTTTTATCATTTTTAGCGCACAATAGCGCGGCTTAGCTGGGACCATATGAGCATTACATGCGGCATGTCGTGTCAAGTCAATCAAAACGCGCGGCCAATGTCGTCCCTCCCGCGTGATGAGACATCATTTCCGATCTCAACAATAGCCGTGGTGTGTCGCTGTAGTCCGAAACAAATCCGCTTCTCCTTTCAAAGGAGATTACAACAGCGTTGTTTTTCGTGTTGCCCCTTGCTCAATGGAATCGGTGCATTCCACGGTTAAAGAAGAAGCGATGATGAAGTTTGACGGAAGCTCGTTTGATCGGATGATATATGGGGAAGGTAAAAAACCCTGAGGCACTGTGCCGACCAAAGTGAACAGTATAACACACGGAAAGGATGTTCAAAAGAGGTTCACACGGTAGCCCTGTTCACGAGTCAGTTTTTCTGGCTCCCATATGGGAACATTGTTCACAAGTGAAATGAAAGCAGCTGCAAAGTAGTTCGCTTTATCAACGCTTGAATATATCACGCAGGCAGCATGCATGCGCTGACGGTAGATTGTAATCGTTCCTGTTGCGAGTTTGCGGAGTGGTCTCTGTCACGAGCGACTCAAGATAAAGGCGCCGTGACAGACTTTTTCTCTATCAAAAACGCGTGCCTTCCCCAGTCGATTGCATGTCCTTCTGAAGCATGCTGAGCCAAAGCACTGGATATCACATTTCCTTTCTGTGCGTCGTAATTGTGCTGCTTGAGACGCCGTCCAAAAGTAACCAGTTTAACCAATATACACGTCGTCACAATCCACGCATGGGACAGCTTACACCACCCGGGGAACTTTACTCTGGTTAGTCTGTCCTTCACATTGACGATTGATTGTCGCAGAAACTTGTGAAAAAGGCTCCCATGTGAAAGCTGAAACGTCCTTTTCCGTGTGTTTGGTCGGCACAATGCCTCGGGGTTTTTGTACCTTCCCAAGAAGCGATAAAAAGGACACGCCTTTCTCTGTCGGAGGGCCCCTTTAAAGCGCGGCCTTCGCGCAATCTCGCGAAGTGATACTGCACACACTGAGCACCTCCCAGCTCTGCGTACCGCCAGCGGTAAATCGTGTACATAAAGAGCTCGCCGTTAGTGTGCTGAAGAACGGATCACAAGATTGATTCCTGGCACGCTGCGGAATTGATATCGTCCGATATATATATATATATATATATATATATATATATATACGGCGATGGCAAAACGCAGCCCATAGTGTCCATATAATTGCTCTAGCAGTAATAGTTCATAATATAAACTGTCTACTTGCATGCTATCAAACTGATCTAAAACTTCCCTATTAGAATTTTGGCCCAGCGTCGTTCTTTCTAAAGTTAGGTCATTACACTTCCCTAATTTAGATAATTAAGAAGTTCACAAAAAATAGTGTGACGCGCTCCATCCAATACTCATCAACAAACTTTTAGTCACGTCGTCATGGAATGCACCAGCAAATTTTTAACTGTGGTTAGAGATAGCTGCAGCACCCTGCATAAGTAACTTTGTAGAGATGTCAGTGTTTATAATGTCATTTATGTGCAAGCAGAATAGTGCAAATTCGATAGAGGGACCAGCAAATCCGTTTGCTGGGCTGACTGTTCTTCTTCCACTTCGTCTTCTTCTACCTCGCGCAAGCTACAGTTAAACCTCGATGATACAAATCTCACGGGGTCACCGAAAATATTCGTATAATCCTAAATTCATATGACCAGAAAATATAAAAAAGTAGCATGCGACAAATTAGGACTGGGATTAGGATTAGGATGTTGTGGGTTGCCGGCGGATCTAGCCTTGCGAAATTTGCAGGCAGTTGCCCCGCCCAGTTTCCTCTTTTCTGATCATATGGAACCAATGTCCTTAAAGCGAAGCGCAGGTATGCTCTATAGAAAGTCGCGCGCAGCGCGACGCAGCCCTGCTTAACTTGTGGCTTGTGAGCTGTTCCGCATACAGTATTTTACCGGGCCCCACGTCCCCACACCACACTCCAATATAAATTTCACTCATCACCAGTCACATGCGATACCCGTAACGTTCAAAAACTTTAAGAGCAGTCGCGACACCTCCTTCCTTAATGTCCAGTGCCCACGCGGAAACACAATATCGTTTCACTCTGTCGTGTGGCGAGCCTAAACGTTGTAGTTTTTCAAATAAACATTGACGGTCTTTCTTAAGTTCACGACACTGAAGCAAATAATGTTCTATATCACCACAGGTCTTGCAAGCCGGGCACAATGGTGTCGCGGTGAGTCCGATCTTGTGGAGTCATGCTGGTGTACGCACTGAACCCGTCCGAATGCGACGTAACAAAGATGCCTTTTCCCTTGTTAGCCCTTTCGTCACACATGGCCGGTGAGGTGGCAACCATAAAGAATGGAAATGCCTGTTGACAGCTTCTTTTAAAAGATGTTGTGGTCTCTGTGAGCCTTCTTCGTTGGCCTAAGTTCCAAACACTCCGGGCAAGTTTGTCAGCCGCCTCATTGCCCGAAATACCCACATGCGATGAAATCATTTGAAACTTGATATTTAGTCCAGCGCTGCGCAGGTCTTTAAGGATGTGCAGTGATATTTGAGTGCACTGCTTCAAAACCAACCCATGCTTTAGCCGCTGTAGAGCAGGCTTACTGTCCGAAAGCAGCACGACATGTTGCTCCCCTACAAAACTTCAATTTCTTCAGGGCTGCCTGAATTGCCACGCTTTCACATGCTGTCGACGAAACAACGCTGTCGAGTCGCACTGTCCAGGACACCTTTAGGGACGGGATCACAAACGCTGCAGCGCTTGCTCTGCGCTCTATGTCAACCGATCCATCGGTGAAAACTTTGAGATGGTTGGCGCACTTCTCTTCAATGCACTTGTAGCGCTATCATCATCAACCTTCATCATCGTCATCATTTTACGATCCACCGCGCCGCGCCTCTCGCGCAGCTCATGCTGAGCTCGAGCCGCGAGACAGTTAGAACGGGTTCACGCGCCTGGCGGAACTGGACGCCAGCAGCTGCCGCCGCTCCGTTTGGCCTTCGCTCAATAAAGTGGCGAGACAGCGGCACGGCCACGTTGGCCGCCTTCACGACGACGTCTCTCGTCTCTGTCCCTCGCTACAGTGGTGACCCGGACAACACGCCTTTCGACGAGCGGCCACTGCCATGTTTCGACGTCCCTACCCGCAAGTGCCGCCGTTCAACCCGGTCTACCCCCCGAGTATGGTTTAAGCAGCTGGATGCCATTCTCATGGTGGATGGCGTCACCGCACAACCGGAGATGCACGCCGTCCTGCTACACGCCCTCCCGGTTGAGCTCCGCCATCTCGCGGCCGCGTCGACATCCAGCCAACAGCCATACGACGACCTCTGCACTGCGGTGCTGGCCTTCTACGGAGAAATCTACCGCCCGCTTCCGATGAGCCGCGAGTTCCGGGTTTCCCCCTCCGTCGACTCGAGCTCTACAAGCCAGCCCGCAGCTCTCCCTATACTACGACTTTTCTTCCCCGGCTACGACTCCTTCTACCTCGGGTCCGGACACAGGAGCACCCATTCCTGCGCCCGACCACGACAACCAGGTAGAAGACACCCCTGCGTTGACCGACCTTCCCGAGGACCTTCCCGAGGGTCTCCGAAGGTACGGGGGTCCGTCACGCATGCCTGCCACTCGCCCGTCTTCCCCAACCTCGACGGCTCGTGACACCTTGAAGCCGTCAGACTGCAGTACGGCTACCTTGCCGCACGCCCTGGAGTCTGACACGGCCGCGGACGATCTTCCACCCGCTGTTCGCCCACCAATTGCGGATGCGTCGCCGTCGAGGATTACTAACGAACGCGAGCTTCCGTCGACCTCATTGCTCTGCGTCATTTGCCAGCAGCAACCAGCCTCGCCCTCGCAGTCTCCCGCAGCCGAAGTTCGAGCCCATAACCAACTACGGCCGAACGTGCGGGATGCTGCAACGATGACGGAAACTCTCGAGGACCGCTCATCTGGCTCGCCACAGGTACAGCAGACCACGTGTGCCCAACCAGCCACGCAGGCAGACAACGAGCCTGCCGGGCCGCGTACATGCTCCCCTGATCTGGCCCCCCAAGGCTTTTCGGTGACTGCATTTGACGCGCCTTACCGTACCTCGTCTGTATCCAGTGCCGCGATCTACAGCGCAAGACCCGCGGCTCGTCGGTCGTCTACACGGCAGATGATGCAGCAGCCACAGCCGGCGATCGACCGCCGCCTCCACCATTACCGGCACCGTCGACACACCACCTGTGTCATCCGCCCACCCCGGCGTCGGTCCCACCGCCAGCAACGAGAATGTACGTCCAAAGCTACATGCCTGGCCGTACTACGCCTACGCAACCACCCGCACGACAGCAGCCGGTGTGTTTTCAAGTGTCGTTGTGCTGACCGGCGTAATTTCTCGGCCCACTGGTGCCGATTTTCACGTTGCTGGTCCACTTCGCTGCTCCAAACAGCATCTCTTCATCGTGACCCTCGTCCTCTACGCTTCTCCCAGTGCCGCCCGCCGGAACAATCATAAAGACCGTACGCCTCTCCCCATTGACGACTGGACTGCCCACGGACCCCTTCGACTTGCGTTGTAAACACTGCTGTATATACGCCGCCATAGTTTACATTCCGGTTTCATTTCTGCAGGGGGGAGTATCTGTAGCGCTATCATCATCAACCTTCATCATCGTCATCATTTTACGATCCACCGCGCCGCGCCTCTCGCGCAGCTCATGCTGAGCTCGAGCCGCGAGACAGTTAGAACGGGTTCACTCGCCTGGCGGAACTGGACGCCAGCAGCTGCCGCCGCTCCGTTTGGCCTTCGCTCAATAAAGTGGCGAGACAGCGGCACGGCCACGTTGGCCGCCTTCACGACGACGTCTCTCGTCTCTGTCCCTCGCTACACACTCAAGCACCGAAGAACGTACTTCTGCTGTGGGTGTGGAGCGCTTGCTGTGCATCCGTGGAATCGTCAACTGGCAGTCGACATTCTCATGTGACCAAAGTAGGTCTTGTCGAAGTTTGTGTCTGGGCAATTCCAGGCCAAGATAACGAAGAGTGTTGAGGGCCACGTAAGCTCGAGAATTCGTACGTCGCCGAAGGCGATTGAGGAGTGCTCGTCCTGGACTCGATTCACGAAATAGGCAAAGCTGTGCCAGCAGTCGTTGAGAGGCGAGAAGACGCAGCGGTGGAAGACAAGATTCATGAAGCACCTTGACGCTCGCTGCAGACTTTGGCACTCACAAAGCAACTCTAAGGCCTTTACGATGAAGTGTTTCCAGCCGTTCGTACTGGGACTCGCTTGGAGAGATCAGAGGCAATAGGAAGAGCACACGGTTGACAATTACTGCCGATTGTAACCTTATCATTGATGATGGATGGCTTCCCCAGCTTGTTCCTGCAATCCTTCTAAGGATGTTTACACGGGGTGACAGGGCTGAAATCGTCTTGTCTACTGCACATCGCCAATTCATCCTCGAGTCTAGTGTGACCCCAAGGAATCTCATGTATTTAGCTTCCTGAATCGGTGCATCTGGAAGTGAAATCTTCATCCTTGTTTCTCGTCTTCGCATACCGGGGAATAGCATAAACAGGGACTTTTCTGCTCATATTGTTACTGTAAGAGATGCAAGATGGGTCTGCGCGGAGAGTGCATTCGGCTCCGGGAGAAGATGGCATAACTAATGCAATGTTGAGGAACATGAGCGATCAGCAACTTAGGAAAATTACCCAGTACTTTAATGAAAAAGTCTGGAATGGGGGAGAAATCCCTAGCCTATGGAAGGAGGCCAACATAGTCCTTATTCCAAAAGCTGGAAAGGATAGAACGCTCCACTACCTTCGGCCAATATCGCTGACATCATGCCTAGGCAAACTCTTTGAGACGGTTGTGCACACCAGGCTTTCCGCTTATATAGAACAAGAGAACTAGTCACACAACTTGTATGGATTCAGACAGCATTTATCTACGCAGGATATATTTCTTCGTATAAAGGATGAAGTGCTTCAGAATATAACTGCTGGAGGCGAGAACGTGGTCGCAGCGCTGAATTTGGGGCAGGCATTCGATACAATCTCTCATACACTTAGAGTGGAAGAACTGCAATCGTTGAATTGCGGTGCTCGAACATTTCGCTATACATAATCATTTCTTTCCAACCGCACCGCAACCATTGGTATTGAGAACATACGCTCACAAAAATTTCCAATGCCAAATAAAGGCACGCCACAAGGGGCAGTCCTTTCCCCGCTCCTGTTTAATATAGCAATGAATCGGCTAGCAAAGCAGCTGGAGCGAATCCCTGACCTCCAATTCGCGCTCTATGCAGATGACATCACTCTGTGGGTCAATAAAGGTTCACTGGGAAAGAAGGAGCAAATATTACAAGAAGCGATCAACACAGTACAGGAGTTTGCCGAAGGGTCATTCCATGCCAAATCATCCAACGTTTTTCCGACCATCATGAATATCGCTGAAAAAATTCCCACGTTTTTGCGGAAGCTCAAAAGTCATTCTGCCCGCTTGTTTTCGTTGGCAAAAATTTTGCCACCTATTTGTGACAGTTCATAGCTTTGTACTGATGAAGCTGGAGGGCATCGAACAACAATTTTTTTGCAATTCGCCAATATGTGATGCAGTCAATAAAGTGGTGTTGATGGCAAGCAAATGAAACAGCGTGACTGAAAAAATTATGCATTCTTCAAGTATACCAATATTTACAGCCTTTTTTACACGATAAAAATGATTCAAATTGCTGATTTCGACATTTTTTCCCCAGAAACTTGCCAATTAAAAGAGAATAAATGAAACAGGAAGTAGTGGTCTGTGTAACATACTACAAGAGAAAAATATTATAGGCGATCAAGGTTCAAAAGTTTCTCTGAAAAAAATTTGCAAAGTTGACATTTTTTTAGAAAAAGCTTTACCTTCAACGTGAAAAAAGTCACATTGGTGGTCAGAATAAAAATATGCATGATAAGTCATTAGATAGCTCTCCATCTTATTTAAATGTGTGTGAAGTTACAAAAAGGGTATTATTTTTTAAAGCGAGAAATATTTTTTTGAAGTATAGTATAGGAAAAAGTTCAGCGTTTATACTACGAAAGTTTTTACCAATGCACTACGCGAATCATGCCAGCGTTCTTTCTCACTTATCTGCTATATATTTAAAATAATTTCTAGGTATGAAATGTATATAACGTACCTTGCGCACTGCCAGATTTCCCTGACGAAGGTAACATGCTGTGAGTGTTCATCACTGATGGCTTCATGGCTCAACTGTAGCACATCAGGCTCTAGCCCCATTGCTCGTACCGTACGTCCGTTCACAATGAAACGCAGACGACAACCTCCCCCCCCCCCGCTTTTTTTTTGTCTGCTTTGAAAACGATGCAAAGTTTACCGTCTGCATCGCTGGTGAGTGGGCGTCTGTTGCAGACACGCTGTTGCCGTTTTAGAGTGCAGCGTCTGTTGCGACGGATGAAGACCGCTACAGATACCATATTTCAAAAAAATATTTTTCGCGTTGAAAAAATAATACCCTTTTGTAACTTCACACACGTTTAAATAAGATGCAGAGCTATCTAATGACTTATGTATATTTTTATTCTGACCACCAATGTGATTTCTTTCACGTTGAAGGTAAAGCTTTTTCTAAAAAATGTCAACTTTGCAAATTTTTTTCAGACAAACTTTTGAATCTTGATCGCCTATAATAATTTTCTCTTGTGGTATCTTACGCAGACCACTACTTCCTGTTTCATTTATTCTCTTTTAACCCTTTGTCGGTCGTCCTGTATTTTTTGACATGGTAATATAAAAACCGGCTGTGCTTTATTGATATAAACTAGAAAGAAATAGTATGAAACAAATTTCATCAAAATGAAGCCAGTGGTTTACTGAAAAAAAGTGGGACATATATGTCCCACTGACTCATGAGAGTGTTTTCAAAAAGTGGGAAAACACTGTCCCACTGCCTCATGAAGGCACCATCTCGCGATTGCATCAACGGGAATTTTGGGATGAAACGGCCGAAGCAAGTGGCACAGGGTATCACTTCTAAAGATGTGAAAAGAAAAGTTGTGCGGACCTCATTTGAGCAGGAGAACGCCGCCTGCAGTTGCGTCTCTTGAACCTTCAAAGCGCTGTGGTATGTCCCTGTAAAGCTTACTTCACCGCATGCATCGACCACTTTTTTTTGTCCATTTGGCTGTCCTAGCTTTTGCTGTTGAAATTTTCGAGTACAGATGTTATCGCTGAACATGTGGCTACATTTCAAGAGGTATATAATATCGAGAAAAATATTTCCGCGCATTAATATCCGCAATTGCGCTGCGCGATAAGCGGGATAATTTTGAAGGGGATTGTTCCGATCCATTTATTGGTCAAGTTATTTCGCAAATTTACAAAAACACATGATGACTGGAAGCTAAGATCGTCTCTCTCAAAAACCAGAAAAGGAGGATATTATCCAACATTTTGATTGGTAGGTTCTATGTATCTCAAAAAAGAGGAAAATTCAGAAGCGATCGTAAAAAATTTACCGAAATTTAACGCTATTGTAACACTACATCCGCCCTTCGAAAGCGTGGTAAAATGTTTTTTTTTTCGAGATTACGATGACTTAAGTAAGATATGAGTGACTTAATGTGGCGCTAATTGCAACGGGTGATGTGGGAGAAATTTTTTTCTGTAGACGGAAAAGTGGGACGTATGTGTCCCACTGCCGCACAAAGGGTTAACTGGCATGTTTCTGGGGAAAAAATGTCGAAATCAGCAATTTTGATCATTTTTTATCGTGTAAAAAAGGCTGTAAATATTGGTATACTTGAAGAATGCATAATTTTTTTCAGTCACGCTGTTTCATTTGCTTGCCATAAACACCACTTTATTGACCGCATCACATAATGGTGAATTGCAAAAAATTGTTGTTCGATGCCCTCCAGCTTCATCAGTACAAAGCTATGAACTGTCACAAATAGGTGGCAAAATTTTTGCCTACGAAAACAAGCGGACAGAATGACTTTTGAGCTTCCGCGAAAACGTGGAAATTTTTTCGGCGATATTCATGATGGTCGGAAAAACGTTGGATGATTTGGCATGGAATGACCCCGAAGGGAATGGCATGGCATGTGCACCAGATAAATCAGAGTTTATCCGCGTCCATGGCAGAAATTATAGAAACAAACCTGCCATACAACTAACGATAGGGGATCGAACGCTGCCGGAGAGACGAACGATGAGAATATTAGGCTTATGGCTGCAAAGCAACAAAAGAGCAAACTATAAAATTAAAATCGTTAAATGCACAATGAAAAACATCGCTCGAATGATCCATAGAATAACAAGGAAGGGCAAAGGGCTAAACGAAGGGGAAACTTTACGCTTGGTACAAGCCTTCATCCTTAGTCGAGTCACATACGGACTACCATATCAGGAGCTCACTCCAACGGAAATTAAAGAGATTGACTTGATCATACGGGGAGCATTCAAAGCTGCCTTAGGTTAATCCATCACTTAATCCATCAAATGACAAAGTGGAAGCGCTCGGTGTGTACAACACTTTCGAAGAGCTTGCGGCAGCAACGCTACTTTCGCAGAAGGAACGACTATGCCTGACAAAGGCAGGCAGAGAGACCCTCATTCGCTTGGGATACCCTACTAGACCACAATACTGCCTTGAGAACATTACCACTATGGCTAGGGAAACACGCCAACACATAACCGTCTGCCCCATTCCGCGAAACATGAGCAAATTGTACCATAGTGCGAGAAGACAGGCTGGAGCTCGACAGCTTCAAAAACAGTTTGGCCAAAGTCACGAGGTCGTCTACACTGATGCCGCCAAATCAAGCCAAAGCTGCGTCATAGTAGCAGTTCAACCACTTCCACATACCGTTAAAACGGTCGCAGCGTCAATTAAAACGACCTGTACCGCAACGGCGGAAGCAGCGGCTATTGCGCTAGCTATTCGAACTAAAGAGGCAGAGAATACCTCCGCGCTAGTCCTATCTGATTCGCAGGAGGCCTGTAGAATGTTTCTATGTGGTGGACTACCGAATGTCGCCTCGGTGACAAGCTGACACAGGACCATGCTATAATCTGGTGCCCAGGCCACGAGGATATTTCGGGTAATGAGCTGGCGCACACTTTCGCTCGTGATTTGAGCAACCGAGCGAAGAACGACGACGATGAACAGTACGACCCTCACACTGCACGCGATATACTGGAGCATCAACGTAAAGCAAGACAGCGGTATGCCCCACCGCACAAATCACTTAAAGTCGACGAAGCTCGCCGCCTTAGACAAATTCAGGTTAACACCTATCCACATTTGGAAAGGTTGCATCACATAAACCCCAATGTCTATGTGAACCAATGTCCGTGGTGCGAGTCGAGACCGACGTTGCAACACGTCACTTGGGAATGTCCGAGCAAACCTATGGAGGCACAGTCGCCTGTGATACTCACGATGATGGGGGAGCCTTGGGAGGCCCTCCTTGCCCGCACTGACCGGAAGACCGAAAAAGGTCTCCTGGATCAAGCCGGGCGAGCAGCGGTGGCCACTGGTGTCCTGGAATGGGGAGACCACCCTTGACATTTGCCCCTCCCATTTCTTTCCTTTTTTTTTCTGTTTTTTTAATTAATAAACGTTGTATCATCATGTTGCAAAAAACAACCCTTGGACCAATCATGTCCAATCGCTTATGCTGATATCCAGACAGCCAGATGCATATGTCGTCGGCATAAATTCATATTTGAACTGCCTTGCTGACTATCTTCAGGGCATCGGATAAACCAGCCATGGCGACATTGAACAGCATTGGAGACGGGACACTGCCCTGTGGCACGCCTCTGGTGATTTTCCTTGAGCTACTCAGCACTGTCCCCAACTTCACCTGCATCGAGCGATCACTAAGAAACGCATGAACAAAGCGTAAAAAGTGCCCTGTTATCCCCATAGACACAAGACGACAAATTATTACATCCTGGGACACGTAGTCGTATGCTTTTGAAACGTCCAGAAAAATTGCCAGCGTTCACAAGCCATATGCTCTTTGGTGTTCCAGGTGGCTTACCAAGTCTAAGATGTTGTCTTGTGCACTCAATCGCTGCCGAAATCCAGTCATACATGCAGGGAAAGCCTTGTGAGACTCAAGCCACCATGTCAGCCGAACGCAGGCAAGCTTTTCTATCAGCTTCGCTACGCACGAAGTTAGTGATACTGGTCGATATGATGCCAGCTCCGTCCTGTCTTTAGCAGGCTTCAGCACCGGCATGACCCAAGCCATTTTCCATGTTGGAGGAATCTTGCCCGACTCGCAAACATAGTTGAAATACGTCAGAACGCTACTCCTCAGTTCTGCAGGAAGATTTGAAATCATTTGGTTAGTAATTCCGTCCGGTCCAGGAGCGCAGCGTCGACGGAGAGAGCTTATGACTGCCGTCAGTTCCCGCAGCGTAAAAGGTGCTTCGATGGCAGATTCAGAAGGAGGCGAAAGTGAAGAAGGTGGTTCAATTTCTTTTCTAATCATATAAACGTCAGCAAATTCCTCGGCTAGATATGACATTGATATGTCCGTCAATAGCGCGAGGGCGATAAACGGTCTTAAAGGGTGGGGCGTGCTTCCGACACTATTTACTACTCGCCAGATTCTTGACAGTGGAGTTAATACACCTACTCTCGCAAAACGCGGCCCATTGTTTCCTCCGAAGCTTTTTGGTGTGTTGCCGTATTGCGCCATTAAGTCGATTAAACTGAGTCTTGAGAGCTGGTTCGCCACTTCTTCGCATGAGTTGTTTTCTGCCCTTCTTCTAGCAGCACACAAATTACGGAGTTTTAGGTCCGGTGCTGGAAAATGTGCTGGTAGCTTAAGTATGGTGGTAGCCGCCGCTTTACTTGCTAGCATATCCTGAAATATGTCCCCTGATTGCTGATCTAGATGTTCTCGGTAGCGATCCCAATCAGTTACATTGCTGCACTTGGCGACTACCCAATGGTAGCGAGCAACATCAATAAATGTAGGGAAATGATCACTTCCCATTCTGCCTGGAGCTGTACAACACGTAAGTTGAAGGTCACTTGAATGCAAAGTCAGATCAATTATACTTGTACACGCTGGGGGGTCTAAAGAACGTTCCATTGCCATCGTTCGCAATGCATAGGTCTAGCTTATCAATGGCACTTTCCAGACAACGTGCACGTGCATCCGAACTCTTGTCACGCCACGACGTCTGATGCGCCTTGAAATCACCATAAATGATGCGCGGAGCTGGGCAACGATGACACAGATCTTCTAAAAACTTTTCGATGGGAAATTTCTTGTGAGGAGACACATACACGGATGCAATACTAAACTTTGCTGTTTCCTATCTGTGCCCTGATCGCAGAAACTTCTATAACATATGTGCACAAGTCGGCCACATTTAGTGCTACGTGTGGTATCTTCCTTTGAATATACACGGCGGCACTTCCATTTGGGAAAGACGTTATATTGGGTTCTTGTCGGTGACGTATCCAGTGATCGATCTTTGTCTCGGCAACCCGGCCTCCGACAGAGCCAAGATCGGGATTTGATATTCTCCCACAAACAGGTTCAGTTCATCCATGCGAGAAAGGATACCGGCACAATTCCACTGCATTATGAAAGGCACTTTTCGACGATTTAACGTACAGCCGTCATTTTTATGAAAGGGAACACGCGAGCGCGTGGCCCGCGCGCTCCGGCGGCTGCTTGCAGCGCGTTCAAGCGGAAACGAGAGCAACCAGAGCCTCTGTTCACGTCATCTCGAGGCGAGCGAAACAACCAGCCATTGGTGATACGGAACCGGCGGCAAGATTGCAACCCTCTCCCCCCTTCAAGGCGATTATGCAAGATGAGGGCGATTACGGAAAATCGCCGGGCATCTTCCGTAATCGCCTTGAAGGGGGACGGGGTTGCAATCTTGCCGCCGGTTCCGTATCACCAATGACTGGTTGTTTTGCTCGCCACTAGATGACGCGAACAGAGGCTCTGGTTGCTCTCGCTCCCGCTTGAACGCGCTACATAAGCAGCTGCCGGAGCGCGCGGGCCACGCACTCGCGTGTTCCCTTTCATAAAAATGACGGCTGTACACTGAGGCTTTGCCTTAGGCATCCTACTATGGGTTGTGCACGAAACAACCAAGCAGCACAGATTCTAGCGCCAGTACGGCCTGCAGCATGGTTTTCCCGGTACTTGGCGGCATTGTCGTTAGGTGAGAACGCAGAGCGGCAAATAGAACACGGACAATCTCCGCAGTGTCATGGACATTTTCCTCATTTCCCTCTGTCTTCGGCTCATATTCTTGTCTCAGCACTCCGACATAGGAAGCTTGTGTGGAAATGTCCTGAGTAGTCTTAGGCGGCCTGGCTGTTCGTTTTGCTTGGCTCGCGTTGCGTGACGTTTGCAGGGAGCATACTTCCGGCTGCACGTCGCGTACAGTTTTCGGCTCAGTTGCCCTTCTGTCTCTCATCAGAGGAGGAAAGTCCTCAGGTGTTGGAGCAGCTGACAAGGCAGTAGTTGGTTTAGGCCCCGTAAGAAAGGTTTTTCGTCTATGAAGCGCACTCCCTTGGTATGGGCATCCACTGTAACTTGCGGGATGGTCCCTATTACAGTTTGCACATTTAAAGTCCGCCTTGCAGGTTTTGAAGTCATGTGAACCCCCCACACCATTTGCATCGAAGCTCTCCTTTGCAGAATTTTGCCACATGACCAAAGCATTGGCATTTAAAGCATCTCGGTGATGGCTCCGTGTATTCAGCGGTTTCATATCGAGTGAAGCCAAGGTTTATGGTCAGCGGTCGCTCAGTGTTAAGGCGAACGCGAGTACCACCGAGTCCGTGGGTGTAACTTTCCACTCAGTTGTATAAGACACCTCTCTTCGAACAATCTTCCTGACGTGAATAACGCCTTGGGGTTTCGTGTATGTGAGAAGATCCGCCTCTGTGTACCACTTCGGAACACTTCTGATCAAGCAGGTGCTTTGCAGGCAGGCATTAGAAAGGCGAGCACTAACTTCTACACCACACATCTTGTCACACCTGAAAAGCCCATTGACTTGATCGTCAGTGGCCACGTCAAGCAGTAGCGAACCTTGTGCGGTGAAAGAACTCCGAACTGGCTCTGCGTCAATGACCGATTTCACCGCAGAATGTAAAGCAATAGGGTTCACCTGTCTCAAGTCTTTTCCGCTCTCTACAGGTGATATAATCGCCGGGATGCCCACAGTTCTATTTTTGCGGTGGCTTACCATCTTGAAGTTGTCGTCGTCCATGTCCGACCAGTCGTCTACTTTCTCGTCGAGTCTCACTGTTGTGGATGCGTCGTCATCATTTGCAGGTTCATTGGTCTCGCCACAGTTGCGTTCGTCCGCTCGTTGGTCTGGTCGTATCGGCGGTGTGTGGGATGGACCAGATGTCTCGCCTGGTCGCTTGCATGGCTGGGCTGACGTACATTTTCATTTATTGTTTCTCAGGGTCGCCCCAACGTCACGAACAGCTGTGAATGAATACCACTGAAGATTTTAGACATCAGTGATCACACTTTCACTCATAAATACATGGCACGTGCGCGTGTACGCATTTAATGAACCAGGGGTGTGAGGCGTGACAGCTAGTAGCCCCGTGCTAATCTTTGTATGCTTTTCTGCATGACAATGTAGTAGTGCGGCAAAAAGTGAATTAAGAAGCACTTCGCACGCGATAGATAAAAGACATAAAAATTTCATAACCGCTGTTCGTTGTTGTTTTTAAATACGAAGCATTTCTTAGCGAACTTCGGCGAGTTTGAGCGTATCTATCTATCTATCTATCTATCTATCTATCTATCTATCTATCTATCTATCTATCTATCTATCTATCTATCTATCTATCTATCTATCTAGCCGCCTACGACTTTGTGCTCTCCTGGCCGTATCGTTAATGGGATTTGTACCAAATTTGGTATGGCATAACATGACCGTATGAAGAACATAAATTGCTGGTCATATCATGAAAATCATGACTAACTTGTCATGAAAAGTATAATTTACATGCCACGCTCATGGCGCGCTCGCGGCCGTTTGGTTAGCTTGATATACACCAAATCTGTGATTGAGTGACGTGACTGTATGGCGAACATAAATGACAGGTGGTAATATTGTTACGGGAATGACGGCTCAGTAGACTGTAGTCCGTAGACTATTTACACGATATATTTACAGTAGCGGTTGCAGCGCTGACCGGTTCAGCTCAGAGCCCGAGCGGAGAGAGATCTTCCTTCTCTTCGTCCGGGGCACACGCGCATGGTTCAAGGGGCTGGCAATATGCATGTAGCATAATCCCCGGCGGCAGAAGCGCCGTCTCGGCGCATCAGATGTCAACGTCACTGGGAGAGTGGTTGGGCTTCAAGCGTGCGACATGTACGATATCGCTGGCCTACGTGGAAGATGAAGGCGACGAGGCGACAGGAGCGATTTCATAAGTTACAAGGATAACCGCACGAAGGACTCAGTATGAACTTATGTATCGAGACGACAGTTTTTCCGACATCCCAACGTAACGGGTGGGAGACCACAGCAGGACCAAAGAACCGGGCGAGAAGTGCACGTCTCGGTGCCTGCGATCGTACAACCGACGTTGGTTTTCTTGGGAAGTCAAAAGGCGAGTGTGGGCGGTTTCACGTGCATGGGCAGCCCTGGTGATAGCGTCAAGGGATTATTCGCTGGTCGCTACTGCGGAAAACGGGATGATGGTGTCTAGGGGCAACGTTGGTTGTCGGCCGAACAACAGAAAAAATGGAGAGTAACCGGCAGTGTCGTGGCGCGAAGAATTGTACGCAAATGTCACGTACGGCAAAGCAAAGTAGAGCTGTGCATGGGCCGAATTTTAGAGCCCGAGCCCGGCCCGGGCCCGCTGGCTGCGTCGAAGACCCGCCCGAGCCCGACGCTAGAGGGCTGTGAGCCCGCCCGGCCTGGCTCGACGTACAAAAATAAAAGCCCGGGCCCGGCCCGGTCCGTCCTTACATTATAAAGGTTTGCTGCGGAGACGAGATGCCGTTTCCGATGATGTGGCAGTTTATTCAATATATTGTTACGGGGAGTATTTATTCAACGGTCGTCAGTCAGCACTGATCGAGACAGCACGACACAGAACGCACAGGATGACAGGTCAACAGGGCAGCCCAGTTTAAGCCCCACAACAATAACGCCTTCGTCTTCGTCCATCTGGCGCCAGTTCAGCGGCCGTGTCGGAGTAGCATTTCCACACCCATGACATTACCCCGGCCTGTAAAGCACCGTCTCGGTGCCTGCTATGTTTAAGAGGGCGTGTCGCTGTTGTAGGCCTTCAGGCGAGAAACGTGCACGATGTCAGTTCTGGGTGTAGCAGTAGATGAGTTGGCTGTCAGGGGAAATCTCATAGGTGACAGGTGTCACCTGGCGCACGACCCGGTAAGGCCCAACGTATCGTGGTAGGAGCTTCTCGCTGAGACCAACACGACGAGATGGGAGCCACAGCAGAACGAGAGAGCCCGGACAAAACTCGGCATCTTTGTGTCGACTATCATAGATGGATTTTTGTGTGGTCTGTGACAATGAGAGCCGAGTGCGGGCTACCGTGCGTGCGACGAGAGCACGGGTGATGGCATCTTGAGCGTATGAGGTGGTGGATGATGAGTCAGACGGAAGCAGGGTGTCGAAAGGTAGCAATGGATCACTGCCAAACAGAAGATAAAAGGGTGAATAGCCGGCAGTTTCATGACGCGACGAATTATAGGCGAAGGTGACGAACGGGAGGGCAATGTCCCAATCGGTGTGGTCGTCAGAAACGTACAGCGAAAGCATATCCGTCAGGGTGCGATTGAGGCGTTCGGTAAGCCCGTTAGTCTGAGGGTGATAAGAAGTGCTAAAGTTGTGACGAGTAGCACAAGATCGCAGTAGGTCGTCAACGACACGAGAGAGAAAGCAGCGAGCACGATCTGTGAGTAAGTGACAAGGAGCACCATGCTGAAGAATGATGTCATATAGGAGGAAATCGGCCACGTCAGTCGCGCAGCTGGTCGGTAGCGCTCGAGTGATTGCATACCGAGTGGCGTAATCCGTGGCTACCGCAACCCATTTATTTCCGGCTGTCGAAGTTGGGAAGAGACCTAGCAAGTCCAATCCCACTCGATAGAACGGCTCGGCTGGTACTTCAATAGGCTGGAGGCGACCGGCAGGGGCAGTCGTCGGTTTCTTTCGGCGCTGGCAGAGGTCGCAAGCTGCAACGTAGCGGCGAACGGAACGATAAAGGCCCTTCCAGAAAAACCGTCGTCGAACACGGTCGTAGGTTCGGGAGACGCCTAAATGTCCGGAAGTTGGGGCGTCGTGAAATTGTTGAAGGACGTCCTTGCGCAGATGATGTGGAACGACAAGTAAAAGTACTGCGCCCTCTGGGTGTAAGTTTCGGTGGTACAAAACGTTGTCTTGCAGCAAGAACATGCTGAGCGAACGGTCGGCAGTGCCTGCTTGAAGGCGGTCAATGATGACGAGTAATGAGGGATCTCGCCGTTGTTCATCCGCTACGTGTAGAAAGTCCGTGATGGCGAAGATGGAGGCATCGGCTTCCAAGTCGGTGCAGGTGGGTGGATCAACAGGGTGCCGGGATAAGCAGTCGGCATCGCTGTGCAACTTTCCAGATTTGTAGACCACTGAGAACGTGTACTCTTGCAATCGTAATGCCCAACGGCCGAGTCTTCCAGTAGGGTCCTTAAGTGTGGACAGCCAGCACAACGCGTGATGGTCTGTGATGACTGCGAACGGGCGTCCGTATAGGTACGGTCGAAATTTAGCGACGGCCTAGACGAGAGCTAGACATTCCCGCTCGGTAATAGAATAATTCTTTTCCGACTGTGACAGCAGGCGGCGAGCATAAGCTATCACACGGTTTGTGCCATTCTGTAACTGAGCGAGTATAGCCCCAATGCCGTGGCCACTTGCGTCAGTGCGAAGCTCGGTTGGAGCGGTGGGGTCAAAATGAGCCAGCACTGGTGGTGACGTGAGAGCGGAAATCATCGACGCAAAGGAATGTGCTTGGTCCGCACTCCAGGAAAAAACAGCGTTCTTTTTGAGGAGATCCGTGAGGGGCCGAGCAATGTCAGCAAAGTTGACGGCGGAAGTATGAGCACAGCCCCAGAAAGCTGCGTACCTCTTGTATAGAACGCGGAACTGGGAATTCGCGGACAGCGCGGACTTTGTCAGGGTCGGGTTGGACTCCAGTAGCGTCAACAAGGTGGCCAAGTAGTTTAATTTGTCGGCGCCCAAAGGTGCACTTCGACGAGTTGAGCTGGAGGCCAGCGCAGCGAAAAACGTCGAGAATAGCCGACAGGCGAGGGAGGTGGCTCTCAAAGGTGGGCGAGAAAATAATGACATCGTCCAGATAGCGGAGGCAGGTTGACCACTTAAAACCGCGTAGCAGAGAGTCCATCATGCGTTCAAAAGTTGCAGGGGCATTACACAACCCAAACGGCATGACCTTAAATTGGTAAAGACCATCGGGTGTGATGAATGCTGTCTTCTCGCGGTCGCGGTCATCAACAGAAATTTGCCAGTATCCGGAGCGAAGATCGAGCGACGAGAAATACTGGGCACCATGGAGGCAGTCGAGCGCGTCGTCGATTCGAGGCAAAGGGTAAACGTCCTTCTTGGTTATTCGGTTGAGATGGCGATAGTCGAAGCAAAAGCGCCAACTGCTGCCCTTCTTTTTAACTAGCACCACAGGTGATGCCCAGGGACTAGATGAAGGCTCTATGACGTCTTTTTTGAGCATTTTCTCTACCTCCTTCTGGATGACCTGGCGCTCAGTGTGAGACACACGGTAAGGGCGTCTGTGAAGCGGACTGGCGTCGCCGGTGTCTATACGGTGGGCTACGACGCTGGTGCGGCCTAGAGGACGGTCGTCGATATCAAAAATGTCGAGGTAAGAAAACAGAACACCGCGGAGCGCTTCAGCTTGGAACGGTAGGAGGTCAGTGGAGATCATTTTGTCCAGGAATGTCGTATTTTGAGCGGTTATGTCAGGTTTGGCCACGGTCTTTGCGTCAGGGGTGAAACAAGAAATCGTACATTCTTCCAGACTTGATAGTTCTGCTAGGGTAATGCCTTGAGGAAGAACTTGGCTCGAATATGAGAAGTTGAGAACCGGAAGAAGCGTCCTGTTGTTTGCGACAACCACTACGGTATGGAGAAGGGCGATGTTGTGGGAAAGAGTGAGGTCAATGAGGGGAGCTACCAAGTATTCTCCGTCAGGGACAGACGGGAACGGGGACATGGGGACGCACACAGCAGTCTGAGGTGGTAGCCGTAGAAACTCCATGTTCCGAAGCCGAGTGCGACTTGCAGTAGTGACATCGGAGCACAAAGGCAACTCGAGCCTTAAAACGCCAGTGGAACAATCGATGAGGGCAGAGTGATTGGTCAAGAAATCAATTCCAAGAATGACGTCGTGTGGGCAAGCGTCAAGAACAGCGAACAGAACTGAAGTTTGGCGGCCGGCAACAGTAACACGGGCAGTGCACATGCCAAGAACTGATGCTCGACTGCCGTTGGCCACGCGTACTGTAGGAAACACAGCAGGCGTAAGAACTTTCTTGAGGCGGGATCGAAGTGGGCGCCAGTGTCGATTAGAGCAGTAACAGCCAGGCCATCGATGAGGACACTAAGTAAATTTCGTCTGGTTTTAGTGGTCGGTAGAGGGTTTTGGGTCCGAGTCGTCAGTGCAGCGCCACCTCCAGGAGCTGCACTTGTCAGTTTTCCGGGAGGTGTCCAGAATAAGCCGGCGACGGAGAGCGACGGCGCGGAGGGGAGCGCGACTGGTGACCCTGAGGCGACGGCGACCGGCTGGAGAAGTTTCTCTGGGCGACGACGTCCGCGTAGGTGGGTTCGGATCGTGGAAATGAGCGGCGTGGTGGGAGTTCCTGAAGGTGGTCATCGAAAGAACGTGTTCGGAAATACTGTCCGCGATCCTGACGGCGGTCATTTGAAAAGCTTGGTTGGGAAAACCATTTGTTGCGGCAATGGCGGGAAATGTGGCCAACGCGAGAAGAAGAAAAACAAATCGGTCGATCGTCTGGGGTGCGCCACTCAGATGGATTCCGGTATCGTGGGGGGGGGGGGGGGGGCCGTGGAACGGTAGACGCTGTAGCAACAAGTGGGGTGGCGTTGTGGTCAGCGTTGTGGGAGGGAGTGCATATGGGCTGGGGCGTAAGGCGAGTGGTTGGAGGAAGTAGCACGCCCAGGTTGGCAAATTCTTGCCGGACGACGGCTTGGATTAGGGATACTGTTGCCAAGTTGTCTTGTGCAATGGGCGTATAGGTAGCGGGGGCCATAGCTTCCAGCTCCTGGCGAACGATCCTGGTGATGGTAGAATTCGCGCTTGGGCGTGGCGTCGCAGGATCTTCGCACGAGGAAGTCGCAGCGGTGTTCGGGAGTCGGTTGAAGCGCTGAGTAATCCTGCTTTTAGCCTGCTCAAACCGCCGACATTCAGAGATGATCGAGTCAACAGTGGAACAATTTTTACACATTAGTATGTTGAAGGCATCGTCGCCTATGCCCTTCAACACATTGCTGACCTTGTCCACCTCTGTCATGTCTTTGTCGGTTTTGCGGCACAGGGCTAGAACGTCTTGGATATATGCGACGTAGGACTCCGTGGATGATTGAACTCGCGACGCGAGTTCCTGCCTGGCTGCCATTTGTCGAGCAACCGACCGGCCGAACAAGTCGCGGAGCTTCTGCTTGCACACGTCCCAACTTGTCAGTTCTTCCTCATGCGTATCATACCAAGAGCGTGCTGTACCCCTTAGGTAAAAAATGACGTTTGCCAGCATAAGCGTTTCGTCCCACCTGTAGTGCTTGCTGACTCGCTCGAATAAGACGAGCCATTCTTCGACGTCAGGTTTGTCCGTGCCGCAAAACGTGCCAGGGTCGAGAAGGTGGGAAGGGATCACAGGTGTTGGAGCTGGCGCGGCCTGCGAAGACTGCGCACTGTCTTCGGGCATCGTGGCCGGACGAAGATGGCGTCCGCTGCGGAGTTCCAGAGCCGGGTTGTCGTAAGACCCGCACCTCCACCAAAGATGTTACGGGGAGTATTTATTCAACGGTCATCAGTCAGCACTGATCGAGACAGCACGACACAGAACGCACAGGATGGCAGGTCAACTGGGCAGCCCAGACTAAGCCCCACAACAATAACGCCTTCGTCTTCGTCCATCTGGCGCCAGTTCAGCGGCCGTGTCGGAGTAGCATTTCCACACCCATGACAATATCAAAGTGAAACATCACCAAACTATACACATGACAGTCACTATATGAAGTTGTGTAAAGCTGTCCAATGATTCGGGCTGAAGTGAAGTGCGGCGCTCCTGCGTCACATATCCCGCCCAACTGAAGGTCCCTTGACTGCTCGCACTGGTAGCCGGAACTCCCAATATATTTTTCGGAAGCATAGCAAGCTTGGAATATTTAGACCCTTTGTTCTTCCAGAAGTTTAGTACCTCAGCTTTAGGAGAGGCGCTTATTCCCTGCATAGATAATCACAGAGCTCATCTTGCGTATTTTAACCCTCTCCCCTTGCGGTTAAAGTGGCTAAAAGAAAGTATAACCGAGAAAGCGGGCGGGAGGCGGTCGCGTAGAAGGCGCTACGCGGTGGAAATCAGTTCCGCCACAACGTTTATATCTTGGGCTTGATTCTGGCTAGATTCGGGTTTTTTGACGGGAACGGCCCGCCCGACAAAAAACAATGTAGCCCGAGCCCGGCCCGGGCCCGAGGTGACAAGACGTCGGCCCACCCGAACCCGGCCCGAGGGCCGTTGGGCTCGGGCTTTCGGGCTACCCTAAGCCCGTGCACACTACTAAAGCAAGGTCCCAGTCAGAGTGGTCGGAGGAAACAAACTTTGCAAGCATGTCTGTAAGTGTTCGATTGAGACGCTTCATCAGGCCATTTGTCTGCGGATGGTACGACGTAGTGAGCTTGTGCCTCGTTGCACATGACTGCAGAATGTCGGCTATGACCTTCGACAGAAATGTGCGGCCACAGTCCATAAGCAGCTGGCGTGGAGCTCCATGTTGCAAAATCACTTCGTGTAGGAGGAAGTCGGCAACATCTGTGGCGCAGCTTGTTGAAAGAGCTCGTGTGATAGTATAGCGCGTGGCGTAGTCTGTGGCTACAGATATCCACCTGTTGCCAGAGGAAGACAGGGGAAACGGGCCAAGCAGGTCTAAGTCAACGCGAAAGAACGGTTCTGACGAAATGTCAAGCGGTTGAAGGCGCCCGGCGGGAAGCGTCGATGGTGTTTTGCGGCGCTGACATTTATCACACGCCGCAACGTATCTTCTGACGGAGCGTGCAATCCCTGGTCAAAAGAAGCGTCGGCGGATCCCGTCGTAAGTGCGCGATACACCAAGGTGACCGGTAGTTGGAAGGTGATGAAGTTCGTGAAAGACAGCCGAGGGGAGGTGTTTCGGAATAACAAGCAGCACGGCTGGTCCATCTGGGTGAAAATTGTGGCGGTAGAGTGCACCATCTTGGAGGACGAACGAGCGATGGGACCGGTCGGTAGACGATGATGCTAGGCGTTCGATGATAGTACGCAAGGACGCATCACGGCATTGTTCGTCGCCGCTGTTTGTCAGTAAGGAAACTGAAGAGACGCAAGCGTCGGTGTCGGTGTCAGGGATGGTGCTCGATTCATCGATCGGGTAGCGAGACAGGCAGTCTGCGTCCTGATGTAGGCGTCCCGACTTATACGTCACTCTGTAGGTATATTCTTGGAGTCACAGAGCCCAGCGACCAAGGCGGCCAGTAGGATCCTTTAGTAACGAAAGCCAACAGAGCGCATGATGGTCCGTTATTACAGAGAAATGCGTGCCATATAAATATGGGCGGAACTTCAAGACTGCCCAGACAAGAGCAAGCCATTCACGCTCTGTAATGGAATAGTTGCGCTCGGCAGGTGTAAGGAGGCGGCTGGCGTAGGCGATAACGCGGTTGCGTCTCTGTTGTCGTTGGGCTAGGACGGCGCCGATCCCGTGACCAATAGCATCGGTTCGGACCTCTGTCGGAGCGGATGGGTCAAAGTGGGCTATATAGGTGGCGTTGTCAAAAATGTGACGAGGCGAGAAAAAGCGGCGGTTTGAGCGGGACCCCACGTAAAGGGCACATCTTTCTTCAGAAATTCAGTGAGTGGTCGAGCGATCGTTGCAAAGTTTTCCACAAACCTTCTGAAGTAGGAGCAGAGTCCCACAAAACTCCGGACGTCTTTGGCTGATTGGGCACCAGGAAAACTCGTGACTGCACGAATTTTATCTGGGTCCGGCTGCACACCTGAAGCATCGACAAGGTAGCCCAAAACTGTAATCTGCTTGCGGCCGAAGTGGCACTTCGACGAGTTCAGTTGGAGGCCAGCTCTGCGAAAGACATCAAGAATAGCTGACAAACGCCGAAGGTGAGTCTCAAATGTAGGCGAATATACAAGGACATCGTCGAGGTAACAAAGACAGGTTGTCCCTTTGAATCCTTGTAGCAGAGAGTCCATCATACGCTCGAACGTGGCTGGGGCGTTGCACAGACCGAACGGCATAACCTTGATGTGGTATAGGCCATCGGGAGTTACAAACGCAGTCTTTTCTAGGTCTTTCTCATCCATAGCAATCTGCTAGTAGCCAGAGCGTAGGTCTATTGAAGAAAAGTTGCGCGCACCGTGTAGGCAATCAGGAGCGTCGTCAATTCCGGGCAAAGGGTAAACGTCCTTTTTCGTAATTCCATTAATATGGCGGTAATCAACGCAGAAGCGCCACGTGTCGTCTTTCTTTTTAGCCAGCACGACGGGGGACGCCCAAGGATTCGATGAGGGTTTAATAATGCCTCTGGCTAGCATTTTGTTCACTTCTTGTTGAATGACCTTACGCTCTGCGGCAGACACCCGATATGGTCGGTGGTGAATGGGAAGAGAATCACCGGTGTTTATGCGGTGCTTTACAAGCGAAGTCTGGCCTAGCGGTCGATTATCGACGTCGAAGATGTCGCGGTAAGAAGCCAAAAGGCGGCTTAGAGCGGCTCATTGCTCAGGTTCGAGGTCCGGGTGTGGTACAGTGATGTCACGCGCCAGGGACATCAGCAATAGGCGTGACGACGTAGTCCCCGCCAAGCACCGGTGAAGACGTTGCGAATTCGACGAATGTTAGGGCTTTAGGCGGCATGCGGATAAAGTCTGTGGTACAGAGGCTCTTCTGGAGTTTGGGGCTAGTATCTGGCAGAAGAGGAAGTTCCAAGCAAAGAGTACCGGCAGAACAGTCGATCAGGGCAGAATACGTCGAGAGAAAGTCGATCCCTAAGATGAGGTCGTGAGGGCACTGCTGAGCACGGTAAAGAGGACGGGAACGTGGCGGCCGGCAATGCTTATTCGAGCGGTACACATCCCCGTAACGCCAACAGTTCCGCCATCGGCGACGCGTACGGCTTTAGTTGTAGCAGGCGTGAGTACTTTCTTAAGTCGATGGCAGAGATGCGCACTGATGATAGACACCTGAGCTCTAGTATCAATTAACGCCGTCATAGAATACCGTCCACTTGCAGATCAATTAAGTTCGTTTTCGTAGGGAGCGTCAATGGAGGATTTGGTTCAGACGAAAATGATACAGCACTACCTCCAAGAGCTGCACGATCTAGTTTTCCGTCCGGGACGAGACGTATTGGGCGGCGAGCAATAGCGGCGGGGTTGAGGCGACGGGGAACGACGGCGTTGCGGCGACGGTGACCGAGCAGTAGGGCCTCAGTTGGGTGCGTCAGATGCTGCGTACGTACGGGTGCGCGAATACCGGTGATGTGCAACGTATGGGGGAGAAGGCGACGATAATTGGCCCCAATACGGTGGCGTCCAGGTGATGCGGCAGTGACGGGAGACATTACCCACCCGGTGGCAACGAAAGCAGATGGGTTTGTCGCCGGGGAGTTCTCCATTCCGAGGGGTTGCGGGATCTTGGAGGCAAATAGGAGTCATTGCGGGGCGCAGTCATTGGCGTCGGTTGGTATTCGGGTCGAGAGACGGAGCAGGCGACAGGGAAACCGAGATTGGCAATTCTTGCCGCACGAAGGCCTGAATAACAGAGACCGTGAAGGCGGGGGGGGGGGGGGGGGGCTTGGACAGCGGCATGGTCGAAGGGCGGTGTGTGGAAGGGCGCTAGATTTGCCGCTTCGACCTCCCGTCGAACGATGCGCGTCACATTCTTCTCAAAGGGCGGTGTGGCGCCGAGATCGGAACACGTTGACGTGACAGCCGTGTTCGGCAGCCGAGCGAATTGAGGCACAACGCGGCGGCTTTTGCCCTTTCGAAGCGGCGGCATTCCTTAATGATGAGGTCGATGGTCGGCACATTTCTGTATACCAGCAAACTGAAAGAGTCGTCCGCCATGCCTTTGAGTACGTGGCCCACCTTGGCAACCTCGGACATTTGCTCGTCCACTTTTCGGCACAGCCCGAGTATGTCCTGAATGTATGAGACGTACGACTCGGTCGATGACTGGACACGGGTGGCAAGTTCCTTTCGTGCTGCCATTTGGCGACCGGACGGGTCCCCAAAGATGTCGCGTAGTCACTGCTTCAAAATGTCCCAGCTGGTGAGCTCGGTCTCATGGGTCTCGAACCAGACGCGCGGGGTGCCTCCCCAAGTAGAAAATTACGTTGACAAGCATCATGGTCGGGTCCCATCGGTGAGTTTGGCTAACACGCTCGTACATGCTGAGCCAGTAGTGGACGTCAAGGCCAGCTTGGGCGGAAAATGTACCGGGGTCGCGGGCGTGGGACACCGTAAGGTACTTTGTGGTTGGCGCCGCAGCTGTAGACGGAGACGGGCGGTTGTCAGTGGTAGCCACGGCCGGAGACAGGACAGTGAGGCCGCTGCGAAGCTTCGTGGTGAGGACGGGAAACGTTCCACCTCCACCAAATATGTTACGGGAATGACGACTCCGTAGACTGTAGTCCGCGGACTATTTAAACGATATATTTGCAGCAGCGGTTGCAGCGCAGACCGGTTCAGCTCAGAGCCCGAACGGAGAGAGATCTTCCTTCTCTTCGTCCGGCGCACACGCGCATGTTCAAGGGGCTGGCAATATGCATGTAGCAATATGCAAATAATGACGTGAATGTCATGAACACCATGATTTACATTCCATGCTCATGGCTCGCTCACGGCCGTTTCGTTAGCTTGACATACACCAAACTTGGTAGAGAGTGACGTGACTGTATGACGAACAGAAATGACAAGTGGTAATAGGGAAATCATGACATGTCATGTGCGACATGACTTGAATGCCTCACTCATGGCGCGCAAGCGGGCGCTGCGTTAGCTTGATATACAGCAAATTTGGTATTGTGTGACGTGACTGTATAAAGAACTTAAATGACAGGTGGTAATATGGAAATCATGACATGTCATGTGCGACATGACTTGCTTGCCACGCTCATGGCGCGCTCGCGGCCATTTCCTTAGCTTGATATACACCAAATTTGGGATTGAGTGACGTGACTATATGACGAACGTAAATGACAAGTGGTAATACGGAAATCATGACTTGTCATGAGCGACATGACTTGCATGCCACGCTCATGGCGCGCTCGCGGCCGTTTCGTTAGCTTGATGGACACCAAATCTGGTATTCAATGACATGACTCTATAACGAACATAAGTTGCAGGTGGTAACATGAAAATCTTGGCATGCATGTCATCTACAACGCCATTTACATGCCACGCTCATGGTGCGCTTGCGTGCAGTTTGCTAGCTTGATATACACCAAAATTGGTATTGCGCGACGTGACTGTATGACGAACATAAACGACACGTCCTAACATGTGAAAGATGACATGCAAATTATGTAAAGCATGATTTGCTCCTTCCTGGCTTCTTCGCATTACATCGATTCACACAGTGCGCGGGATCTGCCGGCTTTTTTCTCATCGAGGTGGTGCTGGGCATATGCGTCGGACGCGCCCGCACAGTAGAAGAGTTGACAGCTGTGCGCTTGCCCAACCATCGTGCATGTTGACGTTGTGAGGCCTAGCTCCTTCGCCAGGACCATCAGCTTCCTCGTTCTAGCCTTGTCCACCATTCAAAGGATGTCTGATGCGCGAGGATATCACTTGCTTCAACGTGTAAACACATCACAACACAAACAGCCCGCATGAACGCATAAAAAAAACGCGACACCAGTGTCATCTCCAATGACGACACCAGCGACATCTGCATACCGCCTCCAAGATTTGCGCGTACAATGTCGGAGGCTGCAATGCATGGAAGCGCGGCGGGCGTGCCTGCGCTTGGGTTCCTGCGACCCGCGGACAGCACCGTGGGCAGCACCTGTTCGTACCTGCGCGGTATCGTACGTTCGTATCAAGCGTCGCGTGGTGAAAATCCGTTGGCAACATCCATACTCCATTACAATTCAGGCCAATGGAACTTGGTCGGGACCAAAGAAAAATGGCAGCGTCTCCTGCGCTGCGCGGCGCACGAGACGATCCCACACAGAACTGGCTCCTGAGCCGCACGGAAGTGACGTCGCCTTAATAAAATAGACAACAAAAATGGACATATTGTTACTTTATAAAGTACTAAACGTGCAAAAATAGTAAACAAAAAGTGTTTGAGGAATCAGTGAACGTACATTTGTTAATGACATATCGTAAGTATTTTGAACCCTGGGGGGCGCTGCGAAAGTTTACAGCGGCAAGGATGGCAGCTGCTGGAAAATCCATGTGCAGTGCAGCATAGCATGCGCATAGAGTTCCTCACTTTGATGCGCGAGTTGTTGCTGTTAGAAGTACAGCATTTTCCAGATCGCGATGTCAAAACATGGTGTGTCGAAGATGAGTCTCCTTACTGCCGAGTACCTCGATTTGCTTGTCGTGAAGGGCAATGTCAGCTATGAAATATATGTTGTAGCACAGTTCGTGAGAACGTCAGGACGCACAATAAATTCCTGTGCTCTCCGATGGCCAATCCTCCTGCACTGCAGGCTTTTTTCGCAAAGTGCGAACACGTATCGGCCGTTCTCAGCCGTTTGCTGCGCTATCACAGACCGTGTTATTCAGCAAGGCAGACAAACTGTTCGGCACTGTTTTGTAGGTATGTGGGCTAACGCAGTCGGCAGTTGCTACTGGGCATCGTTTATCAAATGCTGATCGCCTCGAGAATCACGATGACACGTCAGTATTTTGTGGCATATACGGCGCGGCTACGAAAGCCGAAGAAAAAAGAGTGACTAACTACTAAAGAATGATGGCTTGTCCACCATTATTTATGGTTACAATATGTCGGTCATGCCTTGCACTCGGAACACACGCAATTCGTTAACGCCAGCAGGAGCAAAGTTCTAGCGCTACGGTGACGCCGGCAGAAAGCGTAGATTCGCCAAATGATAGTCAAGGCATGTCCAAGTACGACAGTACCAAAAGGCACATTTTACGCTGTTCGCGTTTCTTTTCATCGCGACACCATCATCATGAGCCGTTCGCGAAATTTAGGCGCCCAGTGACTCAGTTCTAAGATTACGTCTGTTACAGTGCGTCTTTTTGTCGTCAGAGCCTTGATAAACCGTGCAAATCAACATTTCTGACGTGAATGACGGATAAACCGATGCTGCCAGTTGCATCTGAATTTTGCGTGTCCTGCGTCTCGACAAAAAGTGCTTAGTAAATTGAGCCAATTCTGCGAAGGTCATCAAACATCCAATATCAAAGGGCCTGTAGACAGGACCACCAGGGGCGCATCAGTAGCAGCAGCAAGTCCGGCTCACAGGAGGCCAACGGAGAGGCACTGAAAGTCGTGTGCCAATTCGGTGAAGTCCTGGCATATTCGAAAGAAGCGCTTAACCGGAAAAATGCATGACGTCACTTCCGTGCGGCGCAGGAGCTGTTTCTGTGTGGGAGTGGCTCGCGCGCCGTGCGGCGCAGCTGTGCCAAGAAAAATTCGTATCACAACGAAATTCCTACGAATAAAGCTTGCTAAGGTTCGTGTGTGTCCTTCGTGTGTGTCAAGTTATTAGCGCTGTTTCCCCTTCTTTGAAATTCCTACGAGGCCTGATCGCTCCATCGATGTTTCACTGCATATATATTATGTATCAAACAAGCCAGCATGCCGGCGCGTCTACCAAGACAGCGGCCACGCCGTATCGTAAGGGAGCTGACTCACTAAGGGGCTGGATTTCTCGAAGAACCGCTCTATAAATAGCAGTTTAATAAATGTTTACCACCATCACCACTTCACTTCTGAATGAGCCAATAACTATGCTTACCTTTTCAAACATACTTTTGAAAAGTTTTGGAGTAGGACTATTCTTCACACCACTTTTATCATTATTGATCTTTGTAATTACATTATGATCGTACAAGACCCTTACTAGGACGTTAATATCGCTGCCAATTGGATCCTTTTCGAATATCCGACCTGAAATGATACTCGAAATTTTATTGCATCGTGAAACAAATGTGAATGACAATTGTACCTGTACAGATATTCAGTAATTGGAAAATGAAAGATCACAATACAGCATAATTTAGATTTTTCTAAACTACAGCACTGAAAACGCGTCATGCAATATTCTGAATGCAGAACATACAAAACAATGCTGATACGCGCATGCATAGTCATTCACAAAAAGTAGCTATTAAATATATAAGGGTATTACTACCCTCTAAGAAAAAATCCTGTAAAAATCGCGTATTTGTATCCCACAACAATAATCGTCATCTGTCTGGCGTTCCTTTCCTTGCATTATCGCCTCGCAACCGGCACTGTCAGGTCGCGAACGCCATGCCTGCTATCAGCGTGGTTAATCACTCGTGATAGGAAAGTGGCCAGCGCCGAGTTTTCAAGAAAGGAAGCGCAAGCAAACCAGATCACGATTATTGTTGTGGGACAAAAAGACACCCTTTTTACTCGATATTTTTTAGAGTACACTGATTTCTCGATCATACTCTTGTGCTATTTAGTATTCCACATTTTTTACAACTGTTCGCTTCAGCTATTATAATACTATGCTTACAAATTTAACCGATATATATATATATATATATATATACATACATACATATATATATATATATATATATATATATATTCCACGAAGCGTCATCGAATATATATATATATATATATATTGTCACGTGCTCGTGACGTCGACGAAGGCAACAGTCGGCGTTTGAAAGAAGAAACTTTATTTGGCCGAACTTGTGGCCGTGAGACGTAAAGTGAGATTAGAGCAATACACGGGCACATATAGCGGCGAACGGAGCGTCGGCCGTCGATCAACTGAACATCGTTGGAACGCGCCGGCTTTTATAAATCACGCGTCGAACATTCTAGCCTTATCACTAGTCGTCGCGCAAGCTCTGGAATAATCTTGAATGTTGCCGTCTTGCGTGGAATTTTAACAAAACGATCTACTACAACCGAGAAGCTTCTGGAACAATAAGGCGCGGTCTGGGCCGAGTACTGCTGATAGTCTTTGTGGGCGGAAACCGAATACAGTAAAAGAAACGCGCGTGGCAATGCCCCCCTAGTAAAAGGCATCGTCCCGATGCTTAGAACAGAACACATGGGGAAAATACATGCAACAATAAATAACGACAATAAATCAAGAAAGTTGAATAAACAATACGCACAAGCAAGAAACTCCAATGAAAAAAAAAGTAGTCCTCAGATTCACTACCGCGCGTAAAACGGCTTGAGGCGCACGACATGGACGACTTCAGGTCGCGCACGGCGCCGTTGAGAGTTCGAAATGCCGTCGGGGACAACTTCGTAGTCGAGTGTGCCGAGACGTCGAAGCACCCTATACGGTCTGAAGTATCGTCGCAGAAGTTTTTCACTAAGTCCACGTCGTCGTATGGGCATCCACACCCAAACGCGGTCGCCGGGCTGGTATTGCACGAAGCGTCATCGAAGATTGTAGCGGCGGCTGTCAGTCATCTGCTGATTCTTGATCCGCAGGCGGGCGAGCTGTCGTGCTTCTTCGGCGCGCTGTAGGTAGGCGGTCACGTCGATGTTTTCCTCGTCGGTCACGTCTGGTAACATGGCGTCGAGCGTCGTTGCCGGGCTCCGTCCGTAGACCAACTTGTATGGCGTCATCTGCGTCGTTTCTTGCACGGCCGTGTTGTATGCGAAGGTCACGTACTGAAGGATGGCGTCCCACGTCTTGTGTTTGACGTCGACGTACATGGCCAGCATGTCGGCGATGGTCTTATTTAGACGCTCGGTCAGGCCGTTGGTCTCTGGGTGGTACGCGGTGGTCCGGCGGTGACTTGTGTGGCTGTGTCCCAAGATCGCCTGGGTTAGGTCAGCCGTAAACGCCGTGCCTCTGTCGGTGATGAGAACCTCTGGGACGCCGTGTCGAAGGACGATGTTCTCAACGAAGAACTTGGCTACCTCAGTGGCACTGCCTTTAGGGAGGGCTTTTGTTTCGGCGTAGCGAGTGAGGTAGTCGGTGGCTACGACGATCCATTTGTTTCCCCAAGTCGACGTTGGGAACGGCCCCAGGAGGCCCATCCCGATCTGCTGGAACGGTCGCCGAGGAGGCTCGATCGGCTGAAGGAAGCCTGCTGGTCTTGTTGGCGGTGTCTTCCGTCGCTGGCAGTCTCGGCACGTCCTTACGTAGCGGGCGACGTCAGCGGCAAGGCGCGGCCAGTAGTACTTTTCCTGTACTCTTGCGATCGTGCGGGAAACACCGAGATGTCCAGCCGTCGGGTCGTCGTGTAGGGTCTGGAGGACTTCTGTTCTCATTGCTGATGGAACCGCGGGAGGGTGTTTGGCTCGAAGGGGCGAGAAGTTCTTCTTTAGGATGACTCCGTTTCGCAGGAAGAACGAAGCCAGTCCTCTCTTGAATACCTTCGGAACAGTGGCGCTCTTGCCCTCGAGGTATTCGATAAGGCTCCTGAGTTCCGGGTCCGTTCGCTGTCGCTCCGCGAAGTCGTCGGCACTTATGGTTCCCAGGAAGCCGTCATCATCCTGGTCGTCCAGCGGTGGTGGGTCGATGGGGGGCACGAGATAGGCAGTCGGCGTCAGAGTGTTTTCTTCCGGACTTGTAAACGACGGTAATGTGGAATTCTTGAAGTCTCAGGCTCCACCTTGCGAGGCGACCAGTAGGGTCTTTCAAGCTAGCTAGCCAACACAAGGCGTGGTGATCGCTTACAACCTTGAAGAGCCTGCCGTAAAGGTAGGGGCGAAACTTTGATGTAGCCCAGATGATGGCAAGGCACTCCTTTTCTCTTGTGGAGTAGTTGGCCTCTGCCTTTGATAGCGACCGGCTGGCATAACTGATAACCCTTTCCAGTCCGTTCGTCCTCTGCACAAGGACGGCGCCGAGTCCTACGCTGCTCGCGTCCGTGTGCACTTCTGTTTCGGCGTGTTCGTCGAAATGCGCAAGTAACGGAGGCGTTTGCAGGCGTCGTTTTAGGTCTTGAAAGGCTTCCTCCTGCGGCGTTTCCCACTTGAACTCGACGTCGGTCCTGGTGAGGTTAGTGAGAGGCTCGGCGATGCGGGCGAAGTTTTTAACGAACCGTCTGTAATAGGCACACAAGCCGAGAAATCGACGCACGGCCTTCTTGTCGATGGGTGGCGGGAAAGCAGCGATGGCGGTTGTCTTTTGCGGGTCGCGGCGTACTCCGGATTTGCTTGTCACGTGGCTCAAGAACAAAAGTTCTTCGTACGCGAAGCGGCACTTCTCTGGCTTGAGGGTGAGTCCGGAGGTCTTGATTGCTTGAAGTACAGCTTCAAGGCGCCGCAGGTGTTCGTCGAAGTTCGAGGAAAACACAACGACGTCGTCCAAGTACACAAGGCAAGTCTGACACTTCAAGCCGGCCAGTACAGTATCCATAACGCGTTGGAAGGTCGCGGGGGCCGAGCAGAGACCAAAAGGCATGACCTTAAACTCGAACAGGCCCTCTGGTGTTATAAAGGAAGTCTTTTTCTCGGTCTCTCTCGTCGACTTCGATTTGCCAGTAGCACGTCTTCAGGTCCATCGACGAAAAGTACTTCGCGTTGTGGAGTCGATCCAGGGCGTCGTCTATCCGTGGGAGGGGGTACACGTCCTTCTTCGTGATCTTGTTCAGGCGACGATAGTCGACGCAGAAACGTAGCGTCCCGTCCTTTTTCTTCACCAACACCACGGGAGACGCCCAGGGACTCTTGGACGGCTGGATTATGTCGTCGCGTAGCATTTCGTCGACTTGCTTCTTTACGGCTTCGCGCTCTCGCGTCGAAATTCGATACGGGCTCTGACGAACTGGGCGGGCACTTTTTCAGTTATGATACGATGTTTGGCGACTGGGGTCTGTCGAATTCTTGACGACGATGAGAAGCAGTCCTTGAATTGCAGGAGCAGATGTTTGAGCTGGTCTTGCTTCTGCTTTGGGAGGCTGGGGTTGACGTCGAAATCTGTTTCGGGACCTCGATTCGTCGAAGAATGTTCGGCAGTATCGGAGAGGGCGAAAGCATTGCTGGTCTCCACGAATTGTTCGATGTAGGCGACAGTCGTACCATTGTTGAGGTGCCTATATTCGTGGCTGAAGTTTGTCAGCAGTACATTTGCTTTGCCGTCGCGCAATTCGGCGATGCCTCTTGCGACGCAAATCTGACGGTTCACAAGCAGGTGCTGATCGCCCTCGACGACGCCTTCAAGGTTAGCGGGTATTTCGGTACCGACGGAAATGACGATGCTGGAAAGAGGCGGAACGGTGACCTGCTCTTCTATTACATTCAAGGCATGATCCTCCGGCGACGTGTGGGGCGGCAACGCTTTTCTGAAGTCAGTGTTATCGACTCAGACCTCAGGTTGATGACGGCGCCGTGTTGACTTAGGAAGTCCATCCCCAGTATCACATCCCTGGAGCAGTGCTGAAGAATTAGAAAGCTGGCGGGATAAGTACGGTTATTGATGGTGACTCTTGCGGTGCAGACACCGGGCGGCGTTACTAGATGACCCCCAGCGGTCCTGATTTGAGGGCCTTGCCAAGCAGTCTTTACTTCCTTCATCTTCGTCGCGAAAGACCCACTGACGACGGAATAGTCGGATCCAGTGTTGACGAGAGCGGTGACGTTGTGGCCGTCGAATATTACGTCGAGGTCGCTGGTTCGTCGTCGTGCGTTGCGGTTGAATCGCGGCGTCGCATCCCGGCTGCGTCGAAATGTTGTGGTGCTTCCATGCTTCGTCGTCAGGTTTTCTTCGGTCCGAGAGGTTTCGTCGGCAGGGCTTCGTCTGCTTCGCGTCGTGTTGCGCAGGTCTCGTCGCGTTGTCGTCGTCGGCGGCCGCGGAGGACCTTCGGCATTTCGTCGAACAGCAACCGCACCTCCATAGGTTGCTGCCCTTAGTTTCCCGGGTACGGGCTAGGTGACCGGCCCCGGTTTGGGCCAGTGTACTGCCGGCGGTGCGGTGACATGTAGCGGCCGGGCGACGGTGAGCGGGAATGTCGTCGGGGCGTCCACTGAGCTCCTGCGAGGTAGTCGGCGATGTCTTGCGATCGTTCACCCCGCTGTGGACGAGGCGCGTTGACGGCGAAACCGCGTAGGCCCGTCTGTCGGTACTGGCAACGGCGGTAGGTGTGGCGTGCCTCGCCGCAGTGGTAGCAGAGGGGACGGCGGTCAGGAGCGCGCCAAACGTCGGTTTTTCTTGGCGCGTAGCGCTGGCTGGTTGGCGGGCGGTATGACGTCGATGGTGGCGGCGGTGGTGTTTGACGACGGAACTGCGGTGGAGTGGCGTCTTGACGAGGGCAGGGAGGGGTAGCGGGACGGCGGACAGCAGCAGCGTAGCTCATAGCCTGTGGCTGTGGCTCTGCTTGGTGAGGAACGCCCAGGGATTGCTGGATCTCATGGCGCACGACGTCGGCAATGGAATCCACTTGAGGCTGCGATGGAGGCAAGAATTTTCGCAGCTCTTCCTGCACGATCACTCTGATCGTTTCGCGCAGGTCGGCGGAGCAGAGCCCTTGGATATCGGTGAACTGTGACGTCGCACGGCGATTGTACTGCCGGTTCCGCATGTCCAGAGTCTTCTCGATTGTGGTCGCTTCCGAGACAAATTCGTGAACAGTGTTCGGAGGGTCCCGCATCAGTCCCGCAAAAAGCTCCTGTTTCACTCCTCGCATGAGCAGCCAAACTTTCTTGTCTTGAGGCATTTCGGGGTCTGCATCTCGGAAGAGTCTAATCATTTCTTCCGTGAAGAGCATGAAGCTTTCGTTGGGGAGCTGGGCGCGGGTTTCAAGCAGAGTTTCGGCCCTCTCTTTGCGGACGACGCTAGCGAAGATAGCCAGGAACTTGGTTCGAAAAACGTCCCATGATGTTAGGGTCGACTCTTGGTTCTCGAACCACGTTCTAGCGGCGTCTTCTAAGGCGAAGTACGCGTGCCTCAGCTTGTCTTCATTGCTCCAATGGTTGAAGACGGCAACCCGGTCATATTCTTCGAGCCAGCTTTCCGGGTCCTCGCATGATGACCCCCGGAATTTCGGCGGCTCCCTGGGCTGCTGAAGCAGGAAGGGTGTAGGCTGCGCAGGTGTTGTCATCGTGCCTGCGGTCGAGGTCAATGTCTTGGTTGTCCTGGTGTTTTCCGGCAGAAGTCCGTGCTCTGGCTGTAGTCCCTACTGCCTGCGGCTGGTGCGACGAACAGGGTTATCCTTTACGTCGTCTTCTTCGCGGCTTGGGCTTGGGTCAGCGCCTCGCGGAGGCGTCCGGAGCATGGACGAAGCAGCACCTCCACCAGGTGTCACGTGGTCGTGACGTCGACGAAGGCAACAGTCGGCGTTTCAAAGAAGAAACTTTATTTGGCCGAACTTGTGGCCGTGAGACGTAAAGTGAGATTAGAGCAATACACGGGCACAGATAGCGGCGAACGGAGCGTCGGCCGTCGATCAACTGAACATCGTTGGAACGCGCCGCCTTTTATAAATCACGCGTCGAACATTCTAGCCTTATCACTAGTCGCCGCGCAAGCTCTGGAATAATCTTGAGTGTTACCGTCTTGCGTGCAATCTTAACAAAACGATCTACTACAACCGAGAAGCTTCTGGAACAGTAAGGCGCGGTCTGCGCCGAGTACTGCTGATAGTCTTTGTGGGCGGAAACCGAATACAGTAAAAGAAACGCGCTTGGCAATATATATATATATATATATATATATATATATATATATATATATATATATATATATATATACAATGTGACCTTCTTAGTTTACCCAAGGGTTAAAAATGCATTGTCAGAGGCAGGCGAGGAAGATCAGCCGTATATTGCGGACAGCCCCCCTGGCGAACTACAGACAATTTTTGTCTTGTAACTAATTATTTTGCTCATTTGAATTATATAACTCATTTGCTAAACATTCACTTTTGGCAATAAATGGGATTTGCAAAGTTCGTGAGCCATTGCATTATTTGCGATAAAGGCAGTCTCACGTGTACTATTTTTTCGGAGCTGCACAGAAATTCGCGAAATAAAAAGAAAAGAAAAGAACACGTGACTAGCACATTCGCGCGCTGCCATGGCGCTGGTTTCCGTTGTAGTTTCAATGAACGAAATCAGCTGCGGCCAGGGTTGCCGTTGGTGGCTACTTTGCGCCAAATTGGCTACTTTTGGACCCTGTTGGCAACGAAAACTTTCAATTGGCGCCATGCCTCTATTTTAAATTTGTCATGTTACTTATTCAAAATGGTTTATTTATTCATCAATAGTAAAGACTGTTGATAATACCGCTTCTGTTCTATTTGGCTAGAAATTCGGCGATTATATCAAATGACATGGCTACTTTGGCTACTTTTGGCGTGAGTTCTGGCGCCTTTTCGTGTCCACCCAACGGCAACCCTGGCGGCGGCCGCCACTCGCCGGCTCCGTGGCAGCGGTAAGCCGATATGTATGCGGTAGTTTCTGGGCACGCGCCAGCCAGGGGGTGCTATTCTGGACTTTGATCATTTTCTCTCAAATTTGACGTAAGCGTGACGTGTATACAATGGTGACGCAAACACGTGAGTTGTTCGCGCAACTTGACGTAAAGGCGACATGAGGCACTAAGAAAGGTGCAATTAAGTTACACTTTGTCTGTAACTGTAAACTCAACAACAAAAAAATAAAACGAAAGTGAAGCGTATGACTTTAAAGTCGTGAAGCAGACGATGTCGTCTGTGATTTGGCGCAGCAGTAGCAACTTTTCTAGACACTAAGCGAACCAGTCAAGCCAGCGTCGACATTGCGCACGTCGTTATTAAGGCGAAAGCCTTTAATGTCTCATGCTCACGTCCGTCGGGTGTCCGTCCGTCCGGTGTCCGTCCGTCCGTCCGTCCGTCCGAGCGGTGTCCGTCCGTCCGGATGTCCGTCCGGATGTCCATCTGTCCGTCCGTCCGCCCGTCCATCCGGATGTCCGTCTGTCCGTCCGTCCGGATGTCCGTCTGCCCGTCCGTCCGCCCGGATGTCCGTCCGTCCGTCCGCCCGGTGTCCGTCCGTCCGTCCGGATGTCCGTCCGGATGTCCGTCCGTCCGCCCGGATGTCCGTCCGTCCGTCCGCCCGCCGTCTGTCCGTCCGGTGTCCGTCCGTCCGTCCGTCTGTCCGTCCGTCCGTCCGTCCGCCCGTCCGTCTGTCCGTCCGGTGTCCGTCCGTCCGTCCGTCTGTCCGTCCGGATGTCCGTCCGTCCGTCCGGATGTCCGTCCGTCCGCCCGTTTGGATGTCCGTCCGTCCGGATGTCCGTCCGTCCATCCGGATGTCGGTCTGTCCGTCTGTCCGTCCGTCCGGATGTCCGTCCGTCTGGATGTCCGTCCGTCCGTCCGGATGTCCGTCCGGTGCCCGTCCGTCCGTCCGTCCGGATGTCCGTCCGTTTGGATGTCCGTCCGTTTGGACGTCCGTCCGTCCGGATGTCCGTCTGTCCGTCCGGATTTCCGCCTGTCCGTCCGTCCGTCCGGATGTCCGTCTGTCCGTCCGTCCATCCGGATGTCCGTCCGTCCGTCTGTCCGTCCGGATGTCCGTCCGTCCGTCCGTCAGTCTTTCCGTCCGTCTTTCCGTCAGTGGAATGGCCACACGCTTTCGCCGAACACACTTTGGAATGTACCAAGTGTCCTTCAATTTTTTGTAAGGTGTTTTGTTGTGGTATTGACTGAGCGCTCAACAGTGGGCCGCGATGTTGGACTTTATTACTGATCGTCCTCATAATTGGAGAACGACTTGCTGCCGGTGGAACGACGGGGGCTGTGACAGACGCTAAGAGACCGCCTTTACCACCCTGGTCCCAGCAGAAGGGCGTCGCCGGAGAAGGATAGTGGCGGCAGCGCGATCTCGAGGTGGGGAATCATACCGCGATCATTAAGCTTGCGTTTCAATCGGGTGGTCTTGACGTTCCAGCTATGCACGTGGTTATTGTATGAGAACAGGCGGAGATGCGTTTGATTTGACAATGCCCGCATCATACAGTTGTGCACGTCGGCTCCGTATTGGGCTGCGGTGGCACCTTGTTACCAAGGCCTGTGGCGTCCAGAGGCGCTGCCGATAGTGAACAGATAAGGAGCTGCACAGCACTGCAAGTATTGGTAATGTCCCTTTTGTTTCTTCTGTGTTTTAGATGCGAATCAGCTTAGAGCGGAGTTCAATCCGGTGGTGGTGTGCGTCCTGACCACCCTTACTGCGCATGCGCGTACTCTCTCTCCCACTCTCTTCCCTTATGCTGGTGCTCGATCGCCTTCTCTCCTCCTCCCCCGCGCTGCCGCCGCGCGCTCTCCTCCCTTTACGTAGGCGTTCTGTCGCCTTCTCTCCTCTCCTCCCCCCGCGATGGAGCCTGTAAACCCACTTCCTGCTCCCCCTTCCCCATTTCATAAACGTGTGCGCTCGGTCGCGGAAGTCTCGCTTGAATCGTGCGGTCGCTCTGTCGGTTCCCGGTGGCTGCAGTTGTCTCGAAAGCCTCACTACCCTCGCCACAGACTCGCGGTGTCTCTCTGTAGCGGAAGCGGTAGCTCGTCGCCGACGCTTGGCTTCGACGGCCGAGTGAACGTAAACGGAAACTTGGTGTGCATAGCCAATGCTGCTTCGCATCCCCTCATGGTTCCCTTTAGTGGGAGGTGGAGTATTTTTTTTGTGGAGGTGGTTTAGTGCCCAGTTCATTTGAAGTGATGTGCCAACTAGCCCTACAGCGAGTCGTGCTATTTATGTCTACGATGCGTGAACTATGATCCTGACCTGTCGTGATCATTAAGATCGTGTTATATGTTCTGATAAGGATGCGTACGGACTACTGCAAAAGAAATTACAATCGTGTAAATATACAGACGCACGTGCAATGAGATTTAACTTTCAGGACCTCATGTAATGCACGATCAATTGGATCTGAAAGATATAGTCTTGAGGCGAATCTCAATCCACAGAAATAATGCATCCCCGAAGCCGCTAACGATGGAAGGCAGTTCTACGTTGCTTACAACACACGGATAAGAAGTGTATAATGGCCCCATATAAAGAAAAGGGATTGTATTCTGCGCAGCAGATGTTACTTTGCAATGGTAGCACTAAGAAGTGTACTAACTGCATGCAAAGAAAGGTCTTTTTGTACATGTGCTTGTTTCAAAACTGGCTGGCACAAAAATAGAGGCATCCTTTGTTGTTGGCAGCAGTGAATGATGCAAACAATGAGACAACTTGACGCCTTTTTATTATTGCAAGAATGGACCATAACATTGGTGTTCAAGAGCTATACAAAATCAAGGCGATTTCAGCAAAGCACTTGGAAAATTATTGCAGAAGAAAGTAAACTGCCTCTCAGCATATTCTGAAATAATACACCTTACTCTTGCATGTAAACTTTTCTAGTGCACAGGAGACAGCAGGACAGAAAGGAATGACACAGACACAGCACTGCGTCCGCGTCACCGCTTTATTTAATGTAAATGAGCTTTGCGGAAACGCGGAAAGGTTAAGAAAGAGAAAATAGACAACCACCCGTCTGTAGCACGAAGCTTCGTGCTACAAACGGGTGGTTGTATATTTTCTCGTTCTTTCTCTACTGGTTTGTTTTGTGCACTCTAAATATTTAAATAGATTTCCAACAGGCACAAGCTTGTCCTCTTGCACGTTGGAGTGGCTACTAATTGAATAGAGCTTTTGTCCAGCACCTGTGAGATTCGTCGAGCCATCATATGTAATGGAAAGTCTTTAACTGGGTTCGCATTGTGAATAAAGTACTGAAAACAACGCTCTGGAATGAAGTTACAGGTTACAAGCACAGGTATAAAATAGCGCAGGCTTTTTCCAGAGTTACTATGGCCTCAAGAAACTAGCCCTACTATGATTCGTCTGAGAAGATGAGCATATTTTTGCCCAACTACCTGGTACAACTAGCATACTCTCAACGAAAGGACACAACGAAGCTTTTGTCAGAATACAATTTCTGCAAGAACACACGTAGATGTGATAGGTATCAGATGAAAAGCAAGGCAAGCGGCCACCTTGCCGTGAACAAGGGAGCCACTTTTGTCAGTGTACGATTCCTGCTGAATATAAGTACAGGTGATAGGCACAGGATCGAACACAATGCAAGTGGCTACATTGCTTTCAGAAAAATGAGCTTCTTGTGGTTCATATTGATGCACAGGATCTTTGACGTGGAGAGTGTGCCATTGTAGTGCTCTGTACCTCTGCAGGCACCGAAAGCGAGCCGTGAGGACTCCAACGCACTGTTCCACGACGCACCACAGTGATCAGTAGGTGCGGTAGAATCGGGAAGCAGGGATCACGCAGGATGTGCTCCAGGGATGGGGACAAGCCGCCAAGGTTGCAGAGGTTATGCACTGTTTCCTGCGCAGGACAGTGTTCCTATTAGCATAGTATAATTGCTCATAAACGTTACACCGATAACGGACGCACGACTGACGCGCAGTGTTACTGTGCCGCATACCATCGCCACCATGGAGGATAACTGTGTGTTCCTCCGCTTCTAAATTTCGGCCTCATTCCCCAAGTGTTGCCCCACCAAAGGTGGCTTGCCAAACTCACTGCCATAACAGACGATGACATCAACGTTGTCGCCGTAACTGCACAGGAACAAGCTGAAGTCTCACGGTTACCCAATTCGGACGACGCCGTTTTTCGAAATATCATTAGATCAGACCTTTCACCTGATCAGGCCGACGCTCTCTGCCAGGTTTTGGTCTCCTATAGTGACATTTTCGATATCCGTGATCATCCCTTGGGCCAGACTAAGATTGTCACTCACCAAATTAACACCGGTGACTCTGCACCCATCCACTGTCGGCCTTACCGCGTGTCCGCATCAGAGCGAGCAGTGATTCAAAAAGAAGTGGCCAAAATGCAAGCGAAAGACATCATCGAACCATCGTCGAGCCTTGGGCCTCCCCGGCGGTCTTAGTAAAAAAAAGAAAGACGGCTCCTGGCGTTTCTGCATTGATTATCAGCACCTCAACAAAACTACCAAACAAGACGTGTACCCTCTTCCACGTAATAACGACGCACTCGACTGCCTCCATGGCGCCACCTTCTTTTCATCTCTCGACCTCTGATCGGGCTACTGGCAAATGGGTGTAGATAAAATGGGTCGTGAGAAGACCGCACTCGTTACCCCCTACGGCCGTTACCAGTTCAAGGTCACGCCCTTTGGTCTCTGCAAAGCTCCAGCAACTTTCGAGAGAATGATGGACACGCTGCTTCCAGGATTTAAATGGTCGACGTGCTCGTGTTACTTGGACGACATGATAATCTTCTCACCCACCTTCGACACATACCTTGAACGTCTTTCCACCATTCTATCAATATTCCGACAAGCCGGCCTCCATCTATAATCCTCGAAGTGCCACTCCGGTCTTCGTCAAATTACTGTGTTGGGCTACCTTGTTGACGCTTCCGGTGTACGACCAGACCCAGAAAAAGTATGCGCTGTAACGAACTTCCCCGTTCCGCCCTCTATCCACGACGTACGCAGTTTCGTGGGCCTGTGCTCTTACTTTCGCCGCTTCGTGAAAGCCTCTGCCGCACTCGCACGCCCACTCACTGCCCTTCTCAAACACGACGTCCCCTTTTGTTGGGGTCCTCTCCAAGCTGACGCCTCCTCTGAACTAATCACCGCTCTAACCACACCGCCGATATATGCACATTTTGATCCAGATGCTCCTACAGAAGTGTGCACAGACGCTAGCGGTCACGCAATCGGCGCAGTTTTGGCCCAAACTCAGCGGGGCTCTGATCGTGTAATTGCATACGCAAGTCGTCTCCTTTCGAAAGCTGAGCGCAACTATTCTATAACAGAACGAGAATGACTTGCCCTTGTTTGGGCGGTTTCGAAATTCCGTCCTTACTTCTATGGCCGCCCGTTCCGAGTCGTCACAGATCATCATGCCCTCTGTTGGCTTTCTTCACTGAAGGACCCTACTGGACGGCTTGGTCGTTGGGCGTCGCGTCTTCAGGAGTACTCCTACTCAGTTGCCTACAAGTCTGGACACCTGCACCTGGACGCCGATTACTTGTCTTGCTACCCTGTTGACCACCCAGACAGATCGGCCGTCGAGCCTAGCCCCACCGTTATGTCTATGTCTCAGTTTCTTCAGATTGGTGACGAACAGCTTCGTGATGCTTCCTTGCGATCACTCATTGATCGTCTCGAATCTGCCCCTCACGACGCATCACTCCGTAAGTTCGTCCTCTTGAATGTCACGCTGTACCGTCGTAGCGTCCAGCCAGATGGCCCTGTGCTGCTTCTCGTCGTGCCTCAACATCTGCCTTCAACGGTCCTGCATGAGCTTCACGACGAACCAATTGTCGGCCACTTGGGCAATCAAACTCTGGGAACAAGTGGGTCACCGTTGCTATAGACCATGCGAGCAGGTTTGCCATCGCTAGAGCGCGCCCCCCCCAGCACTGCTACTGACGTTGCCGACTTTTGGGTCCACGATGTCATTCTACACCATGGCGCTCTTCGCCAATTGCTCACCGAGAGTGGCCGCGCATTTTTGTCACGAGTCATCGTTTATATTTTGCGCTCTTCCTCAACGCAACAAAAGTTGACCACTTCATACCATCCTCAAACAAATGGCCTCACCAAGCGCCTTAATCGCACCATCACGGACATGCTCTCGATGTATGTCTCATCTGACCACCGTGACTGGGATGTAGCGCCACCTCATGTGACCTTCGCCTACAATTCATGTCGTCATGACACCGCCGGTCACTAAAGTTTTTCTATTATCTGCGACCGTGATCCGACGTTACCACTGGACACCCTACTGCCGGCTACTACACCTTCGCCGAGCGAACACGCACGTGATGCTATCACTCGTGCCTATCACGCCCGTCAGATCGCCCGCTCTAGGCTGTTCGCTTCACAAGCAACCTAGAAGGCTCTCTACGACAGCAGGCATGTCGACGTTCGCTTCTCACCAGGGTCCCTAGTTCTCCTTTGGTGCCCAGTTCCTCGTGTTGGCTGGTCAGAGAAGTTGCTACCTCGGTACATGGGTCCTTACCGTATCATCCGCAAGGTAACGCACGTTACCTACGAGATCGTTCCCATCTCTGAGCCTAACACGTCTGCAAACAAGCCCAGTGACGTAGTGCACGTCAGTAGGTTGAAACTATACCGCCCCCCTTTCTGAAGACCATGTTTAAAGTGCACCGAGATGGCGCTTTTACAGCGGGGGGGTAATACTATGTAGCTAGCCCATGAAGGGAGAGAGATTCTGCGTAGAGAGGACGACGAAGAGGACTGGCCTGTCCGCTGTGCGTGCTGTCCTCCATTTTGACCGATCGGTGTAAATACAGTCGGCAATAGTTCCGTCTCGACTCACTTTACGTAACAATATATATATATATATATATATATATATATATATATATATATATATATATATATATATATATATATATATATATATATATGACGTAAGAAGGCAGCGATGGTTGATAGACGTCGAGAAGGAGGAAGTGCAATAGAATAAACAGTATGGCGTATGAGCCACGTCACGTCTCTCATTCATCATAACGTTGCACAAGTCGACAGGATGATGACTTGGCAGCCACTTCATCAACCGGCAATCGTCATCGAAGACCTCAACAAGACGCATTGGCCGAATTTGGACCACGAAAGCACATCCCCACTCTATACCGTGAACAGCATCATGACAACACCATCGCCGGACCTTGATGTGCCACAGTACGCCGGATCGGTGGACGATGGACCAGTGGAGGAATGGTTCAACCTCTTCGAACGCCACGCTACCGCTGCATCTAGGACGGAACGGAAGATGGTCGCCAACTTCAACGAATACGTCACCGGTGAGGCTTTCAAATTTTGCCTCACACACATATTTGAAAACGACGAATCATGGGAAAAAATTGAAGAAGAAATCACCGTTCGTTTTAAAGAATACCATGAAGACTCGTCTACATTGCACTATCAGGAGACATTTCAACTCGGTCATCACGGTAACAAGCAGTCATCGCCTCGCAACCATATTTATCAAATGTGGCCTCATATTGGAACGCCCTCGACAACTGCCCCATCATATGACTTCTAAATATACGAAGCGCATTCAAACGACAAGAACGAATTCAGAATTCCCGTGACACAAGTTAAAGCAATCGCTCACTCAAAGGCATCCAAGTACTTTTGCCCGCAGAGCCAACTTTCCACCAGGTTTCCCGAGTGCAAAGAAATCAGCCTTTTCTACGTCATCACGGAATTGTAGGACTCGAGGTGTTACTGAGCTATCCGATGCACTTGGTTCCTCACCTCGCATGTGCGGCCCACCAACATCAATGCCTGACACGCCAAGCATTAGCTCACTGTGCACCAGCTACCTACTGAACACGACATCAACTAGCGGAGAAAATAAGCACCATGTTCAGGAAGGGGCTCCACTGCAGCAATCTCCTGAGCAATATCAGCGAGACCAGCACAAGCAAGTCAACGAAACCAAGCAACTACAACGCCTACCTCAACATGGGCAACGACGAAAGAAAGCTTCATCGAAACCGCACTCACGGCTTAAAGAACGTCGCCGAAAGGAACATCGTCGTGGACACCTTCTGCATGAAAGATTACGCCTTCGATCAAAACATCTGCGAAATCACTACGGAAAATACCCAAAAAGACACGAAACGACCCCTTGTACTCTGCAGGAACCGAGGCAACGCCCAGTCAGCTTCAATCAACGGGCACGCAAACTGCATGCACGCCGTGTCTACCACTCACGACCAAGCATATCGCGCCTACGATATCCGAACTGTCGATCCTGCAAAGCGTTCGAACCTCGTTCATTCCTCACAAGAATGCCAGCTGTGTTTTCATCTGTTTCCACGTTCAAGGCATGCTTATGTTGTCCAGAACACAACAGCCAGCCTCGACCACCAGAGCTTTCCGCGATATCCTCGGACTGCTGCCCTCTTTTGATAATCCTTTGTGCGAGTTAACGGAACTCCCTGTGACATGGAACTGCCCCGCATTTTGATATTTTTCAATTATGAGAGTCTGCTTCTTCATCTTTTATTGTTTGTATCTCGCGCATTCTTTCGGGGGGGAGGGGGGAATCCTGTCACGCAAGAAGACAGCGATGGCTGATAGACGTCGAGAAGGAGGAAGTGCAATGAGAATAAACAGCATGGCGTATTTACCATTAGCTTTTTGGAATCATTATACCCACACTGATAAAACTCACAGGGTTCCATATGAATTAGCCTAAGACGACTCGATTGTGACATCCATGCTCCTTTTGCTTTCAGTCGCTGTATTGATCCTCCCCGCATCCCGTCGAAAACTTTCAGCAAATAACATGGTTTCGCACTGCCTCCAAGATCTGAGGCATTGCAGCCTTTCTACAGCCCACTTGGATATGACATCGCGATGAAGCCACAAGCTGACGCAATATATGACGTGATGATTTATTGCATAGCTCGTGTTTCCGCCGCTGACGCGGGACGCTGACGGTTAATTTTCGCGTTCGATGAGCGCTCTAAGGCTTTCGCCTGAATAGCCAAATCACAGTAAACGCAACATGATCAAGCAATGACATATATGCCAAGGAGCATTCAGTTTGCCTCTTTGTGGAATTTCAGTAACCAATTCACGCATGCTCTCCCTTTTGCCAAAATCACAATGAACGCAGCAATAACAGCTGCAAAGTGTTTCTGTAGCGCTCTGTTCAAAGAGGAACGAAATACCAACAATAAGACTTCTCTTTGTAGTAAATGGTGTGATGGGCCTATTCTCAGACCAGCATGTGTTTTTCGTTGACGGTCCCTTTTTTTGTACCACAGCGCACCAGAACGCACCATCACAGCAAACTTATGTTTCTCAAATGAATTTTTGGTGCTGTTCATCCATTTAACGTCATCCAAGATCATGTAGCTATGATAGGCCTTCCAAATCAGTGTTGAAGGTCCTTACAACTCAATGCCTTGAAAAGCTCAGCGCTGCTACAGTACATCGTTCCTTAATGTTTTCATCGGGGTCTACTGCTGGAGTGCTTGACTAGTGAGCTCCTGCTCGATAACATAATGCCACAGCCTTGGATCCATCCAAATGCGTCCACACCTCCGCATTTACACAAAATGACTTACGTGAATATGTAAGTGTTCCAACGGCCGTCATCATGAGGCATACGTGCAGCAGAAAGCTGGACATCGTCGTCAGGAAGTCACTTAAGCTGGCCCGATTAGGTGTCCTGAAGGCGCGTGCTCAGTCTTTTTCGATGTATATTTTACAAGTCTGTACGGTGCTTCTTGATGCATTGGGATAACTTGTGGGCTATCTACGTTTAAATATCCATGACAGACATGTTCTCAGACTTTTTTCGGTCTTCAGCGCTAAAGGTCAGGGCATAAAATGATTGAAGTGGATCGTTGACTGTTTTTAGTCTACAATAAACGACATAGGAGCAGGTGTCAGAACACATACTTTTTGAAATGCTGGTTCAGACGCTTCCGAGCCACTTGACATTTTGTCTAAACAAGTCAGTCTCCTCACGCCTTCTCACAGACTCAGCAAAGCGGTCTCCCGTGGTGACATTTGTTTCCTGAATCTTTGTCCTTTGTACCGCTGCATTACAACTACCAGTTCTATAGGAAATGTGCGTTCATCAATACGGGCACGTTGCATTGACAAGTAGCCTTATTGATTTCGGAAGTCTCAACGTTGCATCCAAAAAACGAGATGACATGAAGAGTGATTACGATAATACATTGCTCAGGTATGATTAAACTTTTCATTTGGGAGTGTGAAAAATAGAATGTCTAACTATCTTATTAACATGAATTCTACATTAAGATGTAATAAATGCCCAACATGCAATAGTCTTTTTGCAATACTCTTTTTTTTAATGCGCGCATCTATGACAGACGGTTGTCGTCAGTGTTTGGATTTCTCAAAAGTACACTGGCCATATTTTGTCTGTGGCACTGGCTAAACACAGTGTGAGAAGGGTTACAATGTCTAGCTGCACTACAGAAAGCTTCACTAATTTTTCACGGTAAATTTGCTATTGCGTTTTTACAAAGCGAATAGGAGCGATGACTTCTGTAGCCTATAGAAAGCCTTGAAAAGTAATAGATTTTGAAGGTAACCTCGGTACATTTTCTTCTTTAAAGAGGCCCAGCAGTTATACGTAGAAGCGTACATTACTCATTATATGGGATTTTCAGTGATATAAAGTGTCCTCGGTCCGAATACGCCGTCTAGCCGCAGTGTTTTTTTTATCATCAAAACAACTACCCGGAAATACGCAAAGGCCTATCTTTGGCTGTTGGTGCACGAGGGTCAGCGATTTCTTTTAATTTTTGCTAAGTTTGTCTCAGTGGTTCAGCAGTTAATATTTGTAGCTTAGAATCACCAAAAATGGGCCAGGTTGATTTCTCACTCTCTTTGTGACAGGCAGTAGATTCATGATTACGAAACGGCTTTGGAATATTAATGATGTAGGGCCTTCAAAATATTAAGGCATGGTCGGACAAAGAATCCCCATGTACACCTGTCGGAAGCATAAGCTGAGGAATGTTGCATTGGTACCTTCAGTAATGCCTCTGGAACTTATGTAAAAACGTAGTCAAATAAACCAGTAATATACGCTCCCACATTGGCATTGTTTCGTTGTAGAGCACGTCACCGTTAGAGTTAGAAGAACGTAAAAATGCGAGCTCGTTTTAATTACTGTTTGGGACGAGAAGGAAGAGAAGTACAACAAAAAAAATTACACCATCTCCCGCTAAAGGGAACCATGTGTAGATGTGAAGCAGCGGGCGCTAACGCTTACACTGGCGGCGGCGTTGACGCTGGCGCTCTTCGCAGCGTTGTGCAGGAGAGAAAACTCGGGAGGCGCAAAGCACGCAGTGGTGGAGCGTTGTTTGCTACTGGAACATGCCAATCGCTGCTAATGGGCAATGAGAGACAGAATACTCCGACTGGACACCGAGACCCGCAGTCCGCTTTTAGTCAACGCGCACGCTGCGAATTTTTATTGTTCAACAACGCACAGGAGAAATCCCCACCGGCACCACTTTGGAGGTCAAGATCCAGTGCCATATATACGGGGTGGCCAGTGAACGGTTGTGCAGCGCGAGCAGTCGGTTTTTTTTTAACAAAGAAACTCGTTAACAGACGCTGCCTGCGTCGGCGTCGCGAGGCGAGGGAGGAGGGGGAGGGGGGGGCGTAGGAGAGGAGAGAGAGGGGGGGGACGCGCATGCGCAGTGGGAGAGTTGATGCCGCGGGCAGGGATGCCTAGAGGAGAGAGGGAGGAGCGTAGGAGAGGAGAGAGAGGGGGGACGCGCATGCGCAGTGGGAGAGTGGACGCCGCGGGGAGGGATGCCTAGAGGTGAGAGGGGGGAGCGTAGGAGGGGAGAGAGGAGGGGAGGCGCATGCGCAGTGAGGGTGTGGCTGCCGCGGGGAGGGATCCCTAGAGGAGAGAGAGGGGGGAGCATAGGAGAGGAGGGGAGGCGCATGAGCAGGGAGGGTGTGGTTGCCGGGAGAGGGATGCCTATAGGAGAGAGAGTGGGAGAGGAGGTTTTTTTTTTAAATTTTTTTTTAAGGGTTTGCGCATGCGCAGTAAGGGTGGTCACGCGGCACACCACCACCACCACCACCGGATTAAGCTTCGCCATAAGATGCTTCACATCTAAAAGCAGGACGGTTAACCAGGGTTATACTGGGTAGGCTGGCCTGCTGAAGCAAGGGGTACAAAAATATGGCTGATCCCTCCATTGTAGGAATCGTTATAACACGAAAGTGAAGTGGGTCGTCACAGAGATAGTTCATTCTTTATGGTTCATTGATAAATGAAAGCTTGTACAGTGTATATTGTTGTTTAGCAGTTATATTACCGCTGGATGTGGACGCACCTACGTTGACGCCTAGTGGCACATCTCCGTCCCCACAAGTAAAGCCCATGATCAGTGGGCTAATGACTTGCACCCATCCTGGTGGGCAGAGAGGTCGCGGTTTCGACTGCTGTCAACGAAACTTTTTCTTAGTGGTTTCCACTCCTGTCAACGAAACTTTTTCTTAAAGTTTTTTTTTCCATTGCGATCTGATAACGTTCATTTTGCTGACGTATTTCCGGGACGGAAATACGTCATGAAAGTATTGCTGGGCCCCGGCATCAAACACTTTCGAGTTGAAATTGGAGGACGCTGCATCTTCGCCTTCAAGAGCAGATCGCGATAGCGTAATCGGGCCTCGTGTGCATCGCCTTCTGAACTGCTACCCTGCTGCGGTTCTCAATGCACCCCTCAACCGTGCTGTACGGAAACGAACGACTGTGCGCGTAACAATGGCCGTTTCAAAGCAGGCTCGTAGCGAGAGGGGGGGGGGTGCCCTAGCCGCCGCCCCCCCCCCGAAATTCTGATAGAGGGTGGTGTTTTACCGAGGACAAATAATAAAAAATAGGTGTTTTCAAGGCTTTCAATAAGTACCCCCCCCCCCCCCCCCCCCCCAAAAAAAAAAAAATTCCTCGCTACGGGCCTGTTTCAAAGTATCATGGCATGTTTACTGCAAGTACAGTTGTTAAGTTCCCACTCTGGCATACTTATTCCTTTTAGGAATCAGTGAAGGACCCTGTACGCGTCCGTAGGGCAACACGCGTACCTACGTAGCTGTTGGCTTTGTTGACGCTTTTGCAGCTCATGATGTCTCAGTGCTTTGTAATGGGCAGTGCCTTTAGAACACCCACCCGTTACTCAATTCACATGTTTTGACGGCTGGCGCGATTCTACGGTTCTGCCACGCACTATATGATGCGTTAACTAGACTCCTTCAAATAGATGACATTCATATACTGTTTCCTTTTTCCAAAACAGTTTCAACAAATACCGTGGCTCTGTGGTAGAACACCTGCTTGCCCCGCAGACGGCCTGGCTTCGATCCTCACTCGGACGCGAACATTTTTATTGTCTATTTTATACGGATCTTTCTCGATTTTTCGGTAAGGGACAAGATGATGATTTTTCGCTCACAACCAATGACGCCAACGCCGATGCCAACGCCTTAATTTCTGCGAAATGAACACTTTAACGCTATTGCGTTAATGGAAGGAGAGAGAGAGACAGTGTTTCAAAATGCTTACAGTGTTAATATAACGAAGCTTCGCACCATGCTATTCTTGTGAGCTGTCTTCTCAGCGAAAATTTTTGTCATTCTATCGGTCTGTTTCTGTGCACCAACATCAGAAATATGTCCTGTGCCCTTAAATAACATAACACCTGAAAATGTTTGCAGAGTGGCATAGAGCACTCATCAAAATCTCCAAATTCCAGTTGTATATGAGCTGAATTTAACACAATTGCTAACTGATGTTTTAACGAGATAATTTTGACACCACCTAACATTCCACGGTAGTTTTCTCCAAATCAAATATCAATACAAGGCTTTGCGTTGGAGCGTACGCATAGCATTTTGATGTAGGTCTTACAGCATTTACTCTTATTTCCTGAATATCACTGCTTGCGCAGACCGAGCGCGTAGACCAAAAACAACCTCGGTTGTCTTCTCGCCATTGTCGGCTGCGGCGGCGTGCCTTTCACGGCTGCCTTGTTTCGCAATCACGTCTGGTACCGCGTATACATATTATCTCAGTCGTGTTCGGGCTGGGTAATGGAAATTTCGCGTATTGCGCACAACCAGCAAGGGCAGCACACCTACGAAGAACGACGACGTAAGCACACCCGGAAATCGGCCCGAAGGTGGTGGGAGACTGTTAACGCAGAGTCCACGCTAGTCCACGGTTCGGATCCGTCGCGTATTCTCGCACCGTAACAACTGCGTGTCCGTGAACACCGACGTCGACAACTCAAACGCAAGTCAGCATGCCGACACCGGGACGACAGTAAGGACGATGACCGGGCCGCTAGCGCCTATCATAGTCATGTCGCAAGTCAGGACTCCGGAATATCGCGAGGCAGACACCATGTATCGGGAACTGCTAACACCATCCACGTACGCCGGCCCCTCTCGCAATAGACTATGCACCCTAAAAGTTCTGGGTTGGGCATGATGCCTTCCTCCCTTATTCTATCTCCGATGAGATCTATATCCTTTACTTCGAACTTATATGTATCGGCAACCGCTTACACTATCCATATAAGCCAGCCAGTCTGGCAACGTGGTCGGACCCAGCACGCGTGCAAGCCCTAAACATGGGGTCTTCCATGGCCGCTGTAAATATTGGTGTCATTCCATAACTGTATAACTTATGGCAGACTGCCTAGCGCATATTGATGGTGTAAGCGGCTACCGCTGCACAGGACATGTCATTAAAATGTGAACACCAGTAAGATGTCTTTTCGCAGTGTTTAGGTTCCAGTTTTTAGTTAACTCTGGCTAAAAAACTGTGAGTCAAGTGTCCTATGAGAGAAATGTTTAAATCCATTCAATATGCGTACTCGGCCGCTTTACAACATCGGTTCTTAGAGGACGTGTTTGATGACTGATGTTTCATGGTGTGCCCTGGAGTCCCTATCTCGCATCGATTGCTAACAACTGATGCAGACCATATTCCGACAACCAGCATTACTCCTCGAGCTCAACGACTAGTCTTCAAAGGCAGATTGTTGCGAAACAATTTGGATTTGGGTGTTGTGTGTGTGGCCGTTCGTCATTTCCGAGTTCATGAGCGGCTTTAGAGCAGCGCGGTACGTGTCTCAGCGTTAGCGTGCGTTGGTTGTGTTAACACAGTGTGCGTTATGAGAGTGTGTTGAGGAGGCACGCGTCTGCAGTACGTGTCTAGTTGAGGTACGTGTCGAGTGTTGACGAGGCGCGCGTATGCAGCAATGGGCGCAGGGACGCTCTGTGTTTCCGTACCACAACACCCCGCCTAAATCCACTTCTTAGACGAACGGCTACTTTCGCTTCGCCTTTCAGTCATGTGACTTGCGTGTTTCACGCACGTGAGCGGTGAGTTCAGCATCAAGTGACAGGTCATAACCGTAGCCATTGACGTACAGGACAGAGTGGAGTTTGGACTTGTTTGGAAAAGGTTCATTCGTTCATTACACATATTCTGAAGCAATTAAATCGAACAGCGTGTTTGGCCACATTATATCTCTACCAGTATTGTGGGTAATAAAAGTGCTACTGAAGAGCGATAAATTTCCTGAATCTTTATACATATTACAACATGTTTTATGTAGATCCCTAGGAAGAAATCACCATCCGGGAATCCAGCCACACGATAGAACACGATAAATAACTTCTATATTGTCAAAGGCATTTAGCTATCATCTTTGGGGTAACGTTGCCAACCATATCGCGCTTTCATATTATACGCTGCTCCTCAAGAAATGAGAATACGTGAACACTGAGTGTCACTGGAGCAGGCACTGCGAGGAGCCGACTTCGAAAAGAAATGTCCGCTAGTTCAAATCTCAGCTCCAGCCACAACCCGTGTTTCCGAATTCACATCTCTTCAAGTTTCCGTCTTTCCCTGAACTTTTGCCTTACGCGACGTTTGAGTACGTCGAACCGGCGAACGGGAATTTGGAGTGAACAGAAACAGTAAAAAAAAGAAACAGAAAAAAAAAGAAACAGGAAAAAAAAACTGCGAGATCCCACGAACTGTAAGAATCGATGGTCACTGCTCTTTGTCGATGATTCCCAGAGGTTAACTGCTCGCTGACCGCCTGTTGAGGACGCTGACCTCTATAAGTGCGCACGCACGACCTTTGCAATAGGATTGAAAGGCGGAAGCAATGTGCAGTTAGTAAAAAAAAAAAAAAAAACTACGGTGATGTTTCCCCAACCTATACAGAGAATAGGTCCTGAAACGTAGAGTCTACTCGAAACTGTGACTGGCCCCATTTCTGCATGAAAAATAGCAGTTCCGTGTTTACCAAACATTGCACTGTATCAGGGTGCCAATGCTTACTAGTATTGAAATTTTGGGCAAGAGTGGGAACTCGGTGGCCACAGCACTTATGTAAGCGTAAAATTACAGAAAAATGAAGTGATTGCGACAGTAATATTTCGGAGATTTCGTGCATACAAAAAAAGGAATTTCCCACCACATGTTCCATACCGCACTCTTACGATGGCTTTTCTTGTGGTTATGATGAGCATCGCGCTTACGCAAGCTTTGTGATGCCCATCAAAAATAACCGTGAGCAAAAAGAACTTCCGCATTCCCGCTTTTGATTTTTTTTCATTACCTACACTCTAGGTAAAATTTTCTATTATGTTCACCAAGCTATTGAATGTACAAATGGTAGTAATTTTATACCCCGTGTTTGGTTACTTAGCGAGTATAGTCAGATGAGTTTTATTACCTTCAGAAAGCTTTCCCGCTGATTTCTGAGATGTATTTTTCAGTCGAGAGTTTGTTGTGGCTGATGCAGTAGTATATTTACTCCAGTAACTCACTTTATGAGTGTTTGTGGTGGTTAAGAAAAAAACGTACGTTGTTGGATCACCATGAGTCATGAAATTTCGAATTTTGGTCAACATCGTAGGACGCAGTGTCGATGACATACTCTGAAACCCCTCAATAACAAAAATGCCGGAAAAGCAATTTCGTTCGTTCTCGTGACAATTTCGTAGTCGCGAAAATAGAAAACTGCTGCGACAAATTACTTCGCACAACCAAAATTTATTTAAAGAAGCCGCTGATCTTGAACTTTCGAGCACTTCGGCCATATGCACCTTTTTCCTGCCTTAGTTGCTTCGGTGATGATGTTAGACTTTTCCTGCAACGTCAGACATGTTTTTTAACAGGAGGCGGCATCTTTCCGAAAGGCCAAACAGCAGCGCACATAGGCAATGTGCCGGAGATTATGGCGGCCAGGCGGAGAGACGCGCGGCAGAACGCAGTTAGGCATACTACACAATATCTGTCAGTATGTCGTCTCTTTCGTGGGTGTCGTGACTTGGAACGTCTTGTACCGACGTTGTTACCAACAGAGGCGCAAACAAAAACTATGCTCAGCGAAAAAAATGATTCTTCTTGCTATCACCACCATCCGACCATATATGAACAGTGCTGTTGATGAAATAAAAGATGAAATCCCCTCGTCTGAAAGAAAGTAAACATATATTGGCATTTCGGGGTGGCTACACGACTTTTGTTCACAATGATTAAGGGTGCCTGAGGGCGCGACAAGTTATGCGTAAGGTGGCGCGGAGGGGGGAGATACCCCGCTGCCAGTGGCGTAGCCAGGAATTTTGTTCGGGGGGGGGGGGCTCGCATGTCAACTATATATATATATATATATATATATATATATATATATATATATATATATATATATATATATATATATATATATATATATATATATATATACATATATATATATATATATATATATATATAGAGAGAGAGAGAGAGAGGTGCGTATCTGCTTCTCCAGCATTTTAAATGCTGTCTTAGTTGCATGACGGCGCTGTTACAGCAAAAAGTCTGTTAAAAACTGTGATCTAATGAAATGCATAGTTTTCGTTTTCCTTTACACTTCTCATCGTTGACAGCACCTTTCCGGTGAAACGTGCCCGCTTGCCATTGCGGAGGAAACAATTAAACCTTTACATAGGGCTGCCCAAGTGAATTAACGAAAGTCTATGCAACTTTGGAAACGCAGTACATTCCTTGGGACTCATTCGCAAAAGTGAACGTTGTTTAAATGGCATTCTAGTACTACGAAAACTTTATATTTTACGCTTAATTCTACTGATATGACGTTGCTGCATCACACGTTTCCTGAGAAGAAGGCCCTCATAATTTTCCTCTCCAGTTGTTCACCCAAAACAATAGTTCCACCAGGATCTATCACGCACCGCAATCATCATGTATTTTTGCATGATTACTGGAAATAAATATTACTACGACTTTGGAATATGAAAGCTTCATGTGGGAAAGTTCGTATACTTACGTTACAATCACTAGATCATTTCAGTTGAGTCATGTGAAGAATTAAGCCATTTAGAAAACACAGATTTATTACTGAAGATATAAATTATAATAGAAAATAATGCACTAAATTTAAACCTTGCTATATTTTGCTGTGCGTTTGCATGCTCCTGTTTTTCCGCTCGTGTTTGGAGATCCATCTACATAATCGATCGAGCAGAATTCACTGCAAACGTCACAATTATCTTAGTTTCGAGAAGCTAATTGGTCAAAATCTGTTGAAAACGGTGATCGAATCAATTTTTCATGCTGTGTGTGCATTTTTTTTACCCGCTGTACTTCGCACTGTTAGAATATAAGCTCGCCCGCGAAATCTGCCAGCTTACTATTGAAGAAAACAATAACGAAGAGCAGCGTTACGTCTAGCAGACTTACATAAATATATGAGCTACGTTTACCTACTGGTAGTGCACATTGTAACGCAATACTACCTAAGTTTGTCTACCCGCCAGACAGTCTTATCCACCTTTCCACCTGACGCCCCACTAAAAATATAGTGCTACGCTTTCTTATTAGAAAGTGCAACTAATAGCATTTATTTGCACGAAAACTAAGCAATCATTCACACTGTTTGCGAACCTTAATAATGCGAGGTGCATGTACTGCTGAGATGAACTGACGGTGAGCGAAATTATGACCTGCTTCTTCTGACCGCAAACGAGTGACTAGAACTACAAGTGAAATGAAAAATTTCCTAGCAATATAGGATGCTACCTGATGCTAACAGACGACGCGATGTTTTGCGAATGAGCCCCTATCATACTGATTCGTTTCCAGAGTTGTAATGACATCCATTCACGTGCTTTATGAGATATTAACCTTTTACGGAGGACCTTTCAACACCACTTATCCCAAAACATTACGCTACTGAGTCCCGAGACAACGTAGCTCACATAGACAGCTGTGGTTATACGGAATATACATTAAATATAGATTTTTGGTGACCTCATGATACTCGCATTTATAAAAGACAAAAAAATACAAAGTAAACAAATTTTTAAAGCGCAAGCCACCGCAGTAATACAGCAGTTACGGTGCTCGACTGCTGACGCGAATGATGTGGGTTCCATCCCGGCCGCGGCGGTGGCATTTTTATGGAGACGAAATGCTTGAGGCCACTGAAAGTGCGCGAGCCTCCTTGATTTAAATGCTTGTTAAGGTCACAAGCGCTAGACATTTTCGTAGTCCTTCACTACGAAGTGCCTGATAACCATATCGTGGTTCTGGGCGCGTCAAACTCCACAAATTATTATTAATAGTAACAATGCAAAACGCCGGGCTAACTGAGCTCGAAATAACAGCGCGGTAGAAATGGAACTATTCTAGCCAGATCATGCATATGTGGCGCTTTTCTTCTAAAAAGCCAAGTCCACTTTAACTTAAACTGAAAAAAAAAACGCAGTTTTTGCTACGGACAATATGGTCGGGCCAGCTCCAACATTTTTTTTGCTAGTGCGCTCATGTCACCAAAATACCTCAAATCCATATTGCGGCTAAAATTTTTGTTTTTGTAGCCTACTATCGTCAGTACCCCAGAGTAAAATTTGTATTGGGCTTTTAGAGATTGTAACATTTCATTTGGGCTTGACTTAGTTCGTAAAAGAAGTCTAAATCGCAGCAAATGAACGATACAGTAATATTTTGCGACAGCATTAACACCATGCTTGTGCTTCCGTCGGTGCCGCCTTTTGTTGCATTGGTGTAACGACGATAACTAGACTTGTAGAGTGAGTGGTCCCACCAGGGAAAAGGCGTACCATTCTGGAGTGCCGGCAGCGTTTTGTCGTTCTTGGCATCTTGAGGGCATTCAGAAAAATGCTTGTTTGTTTGTTTGTTTGTTTGTTTGTTTGTTTGTTTGTTTGTTTGTTTGTTTGTTTGTTCGTTCGTTTATTTATTTGTTTGTATCCTGAAAGCTGTTTCAGCTCTTCTTCGTCTTCTTCTTAGCTCATTTGATTTCACGCCGTTTCGGATCGCGTCTTTTTCAAGGAATAAAGCGGTGCCCAATATCTTCATTTCAATTGTCTTCTATTTCAAATACACCGTCTCGGAGTGAAAGAAGGCCTTGATATGCAGCGCAAAGGTTGTCGAATGAAAGCAATATAGGAAAGCTACTAGGACCCAAATGAAACAGATTAGACCTGGTCACGATGTTTGTTTTGGTCGTGTTTGTTAGCAACACTGATTTAATGGATCTGACTCAGTGTGATCCAAGGAGATAAGGGATTTCGCTTATCTTTTTTCAATTCAAAACTGCCTTTCTGAGTTCACGTTGCGATGAGGAATTGTCCCAAATTGATTACAATTTGTTTAAAAGAGAAATATACTTTAGCACGTTTTACGCTCCCGTGAAATTTGGCCCTTTTCTGATTTGGTTATTTAAGAGAACAAACGCCACATATATAGCACAAGACAGCATGCTCATCATGCTTTGGCTGAAAGAGGGCTGTTCGAAGCACAATAACCGTTAGAAAGAAGTTTTTTTGGCAAAGCAGGATTGCTAGTACATTATAGTCTCCTTAGCAGCGTCGTTGATGTGGATTCGCTTCTCGGACAGGAAAAAAAAATTGGGTGTGTTCCAAAGATTGACCTCAATAATGTCAGCTCACTGGCAACACTGAATACATCAGAGCAACTTTGAGGTCAGAATGGTCAGTTAAGGAGTGAATCAAAGGTGCTCTCCCCCCCGCCCTTACTTATCCAATGGGGGGATGCACCCCCCGCTGATCGGCGTAACCTAGCAGCCCAAATTTGTAGATGCCTTTTGTTCTAAGAATATAGTGCATTGCCGGGACAAAAAAACCGGCCCGCGGACCCTTTGCAAGCTACCCGCGCCTTCAGAGAGAATAGCCTTGCGAGTTTGCTAAATAGTATTCGCATTATTTTCTCGCTTACTACGTATAATAGCTCTTTGTTCAGGCAAGCTACAGAGACGTGGTCTCAAGTGTTTTGTGCGTGTGCGCGAGACACACCATGCGCTCATGATAAGTTGCAACATCACCGTGAAACGAAAACTCCATAATTCACAATCGGCGTCCAGATTTTAGTCATTCTGAAAATGAGTATCCATATGTTTTCCGAGACATGACGTCAGATACCCTTCTGAAATTACCCATGCAGGAAAGGATTTCTTTATTGTTTCAAGACGCAACGTTTGGTGACATTGTGATTCAAACTCTCAGCCCCTCCCCCCCCCTCCCCGCGGAACCCACCATCTTCACTACCCTCCCAGTGCTTGTGGGACTAAATTTCGTAACTGTGGCCCGCTAGTGGAGGTTTGTTGGAGGCCCCTTCTATATATCTTAATCAAGAGCGTCCTGCGTGTCAACAATAGTTACTCATTCGCGGTGACGCGGCTAAAATGGCAATACAAGGCACTACGCCTTCTTTTGCAGAATATTTTTTACGGTATCATGAGCTGCCCAGCCAGATACAGGACCGCCAGCGGTCCGAAATGTTCACACGAAATTTCTTTTCAACTGCGAAAAGCAATTATAGAAAAAATCCAGGATTATTTCCGGCGCAGCTAGCTCTTTTGGTCGGCGATACATCATAATACGAAAAAATTTCAGGGGGGCTGAAGCCCCATAAGCCCCCCCCCCTGGCTACGCCCCTGCCCGCTGCCGATTAATCGCATTTTTTTTTTGTCGAATGTACAGAACTTGTTGACAAAACAGTCGCACTGATTCTTGTCAGTGCAATCGTGTGTTCCCGACTTTTCGACTGACCAGTACTGTAACTTTTGAACCTCTGGGTTCGCATCTAGATCATAGGTTGAAGAACTGTTGCGGATCACTACCTGAAACTTTCCTTATTACGGAAGTGTTTTTTAAAATCTCTTCGCCGTCGAGAGGGGGTGAATCCATTGAAGCCTATGGACGTTCGCCCGGGACGCCTGGTTTCTTCGATGCCGCGAGAATCTCTCTATTCAGAGCTTTCTAGTGGATTGACCTTATATACAAATATACAGAGATAACCATATATATAAACATACACACAACCATTGCCGAGTAGAACACCACATAGACCGACTCCTTGCGCTGCACAAATAAACACCGGGCATCCAGTATACATAGGCACCGCATCTTGACCTGGCACGCAGTGCCGCTGAGAGACTTATGTTGTGCGTGACCTTCTACCAATATATGCTGGTGTCATAAAAAAAAGGTATGACACCACCAGATAAAGCAGTACATTTGGCATCATGTTTCCGGTAGACATCATAGGCACAGCATCAAAAGCAATTAAAATGTGCTCGATTCTGTGCCTATTAGCCCTTCATAACTCCCAATCATAACGGTATAATATACTGGCATGACAAGTGCACTTTTGTATTGCCAACGAAGATTTCATGTATTATAGGTAATAATGGTGAATATTTTGATGCTGGATGTGCTTTACACGCTGTAACAGTTGGCATCGACTCATACCCTTGTAGCACCAGGTGACGCATCAATCATTTGCTCTACTCTACGAAGAATATTACTAAACACCTTCGCTGGTCTAGAAACTATGACACGGCAGCACTCAAAAGCTAACTGCACTCAGATGCCTTCCTTGTGATTCTCTTCCTATATCAAGTCGCTAGATTGGTGCTGTTATATTGTTAACAATTCATTGTAAAACTGACGTATTTGTGATATGTAGAGATTTTTTGTAGGTAGGCTTGCTGAACTTTGAAATCACGACACCTGTATGTAAACACTGGTCATTTTCCTTTACCTTTTTACACCTCATTTAAAAATGTTGGACCAAAGCTCGAAATGTTTATAAAAATATTCTAGGCGAATGCACTGCGCTTGAGTTTGCTAGTGAGTCATGGGGCTACCAAAAGAAATACTACGTCAAAGACTAGTTTATTGTCCCCAGCTTTCAGTAACATCTGCGTGCGACATTCTCAAAACGATATTTGTAAAATACCATGATTATATGCTTCATCCATGAGTTAGATATCCTATGATTTTGCCTTGAGTACTTGATCGCAGGACATGTTTTTTTAGCCTCTCGATGTCAATATACCGAGACCGATAGAGCGAACCTTAGTGTTGTTGACCATCTTCTTGAAGTAGGTAGCCAGTGAGAGAAAATAACAGAGGTTTACAAAAGAGACGGCCCCCAGGACATATATGCCAAACTGTTTGTTTGAGCAATGGCTTATGGAATATGTCAGTAATAAAAAATAAAGCCCAGAAGGCCATTGCTATTTAAAATAAAAACAGGGTAAAGTATGGACGACTAATAGAAGAAGGACACATAGAACAGCGCTGACTTACAGCAAGGTTGAGAACAAGTAGCGTGTGCGTCAGGAGACCTTTAATCGCTTTATCGAAGAAAGAAATTGATTTCTTTGAGCACATTAATACGTGTTACCTTCATGGCGCATAATCATGATGATGATATATAGCTTTTTTCGTTGCTTTGCCTTGATATTTTTATCGTTCCTTATAGTTTTGTTATTGCACAGGTATGTGCTGGGCGTTTATGGAAAACAATCGTTGTTGTAAGAAGCGCTACTGTCTGTGCCCTTCTCTTACCGATACTGTCTTTTGTAGTGTTTTTATTTCAATTATATCGGACTACTCGCTCAAGCATCCACTTTAGCTACATTTTCCGTTGTCTAGGACAGTGGCGGCACAGACTTCAAGAAAGGCATTCTCCTTTTCCGGAACAGTAATAAATTTCATTTTCTGCTGCTTTCCTACTGCCATCGTAGTTGATTTGAATTTCAAATATTTCTGCCGTAGCCGTCTATGATGTTACCACTCAAGCCAGGTGCGAGTTCAGATCTATTCATTGAGGTTTTCAGCTCCGTAAATATTTGTAGTATCTACTACTGTAGGATGTGCTTGTTCAATGTCTTAGGGCAGCAGTCTTAACTCACCTCAGGTGGCGGACCACAGTCGCGAAATTTTCGCCTGAAAGGGCGGTGACAGGTAAGTTGATTGAATGGGGGGTGAACAAAATGTCAGCGAACATTGTCGTTTAAAAGAAGGCATTTTCAATGCACTACATATAAGTGATTTTTGATGGGGAATTGACGTCAGGATTCAACAAACATATCGCTACTGATCTCCAGAATTACTGTACACACTAAACAAATTCGCACCCATAAGGGTGTAAATGGGCTTGTCGCCAGACGAACACCCTTTGCACCCTATTGGGTGTTCGAAAAAAAGGGTGCTAAGGAAGGGTGCAGAGCGCAGCACCCTTACAAAAGGGTGCACAGCATAAAATTTCAAAGGGTGTAATGGTTCCACCCTTTATAAAGGGTGCTATCGTGTCATAACACCCTTTAAAATGGGTGCTGGAAGGGTGCTCCACATCGATGTACCAATGGAGCAAAAACCTAGGATGGATGCTAGAGGTGGCCACAAATGTAGAATGCCATCTACTCTGTAGACAGTGCCGTGTGACAGGCCACATACACTCTTAAAAAATGGAGTGACCCACACTCCATTTAGGGAGAAACGGCGATGTCCCCAATGTTCTTCTTTAAATGGGGTAACGTCTGTCCCTTTTGACACAAAGAAACGTTCCTCCTCCGTCAAAACCAAGATGGCTCACACCAGGCTAGTGTAGCGAGCAATACGCATGTGCACCGATTTAGCGAGTACAGCTTTATGCCTTAAGCAACGCACGTTGATACTACAGAATGGCGTCTTGGCGGATAGTTGACAGTCGGGCCCATTCATGGATTGCGCAAGGACACCGGAAGGCTGATGCAGCGCATTTGCACATACATTTATTAGTAAGTACACGTTTGCTGCTCTGCGAGACACATAGTACACACACACTCAATGAATTGAATACACAATTCATTCATTTGCATACAATACAGCCCATACTATGATCAAATTACAACCACCGCGTACGCACAGATGTGTTTACACATACCCCAATACGAAGTGCAGACGCTTATATAGTCGCTGAATTACGACCGACGTGGTGGTACAGGTATAACGTAATTTTTGCTTAACTCTTTGACATTCCATGGCTGCATCACAAGATACGCAGACGTAATTATACCGTAGCTATCCCTTAGCCAATATCAGCAGTTACTCAAAAGCTACATAATAATGAACCTGATAATTACAGGGTTCATCAAGTTCCCGTGAAAACGACCACCAACTATGCATACCATTCCGACGACATTTTGAAGGTTGCGCCATCTCTCGACAGTGGCCACAGATAAAGTTTCTCTCTCTGATTTATTTAGTTTTTATTGGTACTCTGGGAGGGCGCAGCATGCAGACCACATTCTGTCACCTTCGTCGCATCGACTTCGTTGAGTGGTTTGGCGTTAACATCTGTTAACATTCTATTTACGCGTTTACCACAAGTATGACGATGAGCCATGGATTCATTCAACTGCTAGCCCTTCAATGACTGTCACGTTTATCTCGGGAGCGCTTGCAACTCGGATTGGAATTGGGAGAGAGTGAGACGAGCACGGGAGACCGTGGTATGGCAACCAACAAACTTTATGACACACAAGTGGAATGCATGAAAAAGCGTTAATGTCACTCAACAAATACAAGCAAAAAACTAAGAAAACCTTATTTACATTAACAAATTGTTGTTTTTATCCAACCCTGAAACTGTCTGATCAATGCGTCTTAACTAGGCTTAGCTGCGTCCCTTCAACTCAGTCTAGCCACAATGGGCCTAGCGATACAAGAATGTTCTTACAGTTCGCTCGTCGTTCACCGAGACGAGTCGAAGTTCCCGTCGCGTCGATCTTTCGTCGAGACCGTCGTCGACGTGTTCAGCAGGCCCCTAAGTCCACCGTAGGTTGCCTTCGTCCATCCTGCCGCTTGCCCTCGTCGCGTGAAGCCCCGGTGTTCTTCTTCGTCCTCGCTCAGTCGAGGTTAGGCCTAACCAGGCCTTGGATCCGTGCCTCCGGACTCAACAGGTGATGGACGCCTCCTTGACTGAACTGTGGTCTGCCGCCGTCCTGTTGAGAAGGGGAGGGCTGCTGGCGATCCCGGAACTGCAGTGTTGAGGTGCGACAGGTCTGCGGACACCATCCGAGCCTCTCGTGTCGTCACCCCCACAACCGAGTACCAGTCGCTCTCGTCGCGGGTGCGACGCTTGCTTCGACCGTCTTCTCCGTCCGGCGCCCCACAGAACAGTGGCGTTCCTTCCTCGTGGGTTCTCCATCACGGTTCGGGTCGCGTGGCGCGAGCCCCTATTTGGCCAATCCTCTACGTCGACGTGTTTGTTGCGCGTGCCATCGGGTGACTTTTTTGCTCCTCGCGCACCGTCGCCGCGCTTCCCCGTTCGGCACGCGCCTCGTGCCCTCCTTTACTCATCACAATGACAATGCTTCTGAT